>LR749535.1:69053-131553 GCA_902729485.2 Mus minutoides
TTTTTTTTTTTTTTTTTTTTTTTTTTTTTTTTTTTTTTTTTTTTTTTTTTTTTTTTTTTTTTTTTTTTTTTTTTTTTTTTTTTTTTTTTTTTTTTTTTTTTTTTTTTTTTTTTTGGTTTTTCGAGACAGGGTTTCTCTGTATAGCCCTGGCTGTCCTGGCACTCACTTTGTAGACCAGGCTGGCCTCGAACTCAGAAATTCCGCCTGCCTCTGCCTCCCAAGTGCTGGGATTAAAGGCGTGCACCACCACGCCCGGCTTAAGGGTGTTATTTCTAACCTTCTTAAAGTCCTCTATCACCATCCTGAGAAATGATTTTAGATCTGAGTCTTGCTTTTCTAGTGTGATGTCATATCCAGGACTTGCTATGGTGGGAGAATTGAGTTCTGATGATGCTAAGTACCCTTGGTTTCTGTTGCTTGTGTTCTTATGCTTGCCTCCCGTCATCTGATTATCTCTAGTGCTACCTGCCCTCGCTTTATCTGACTGGGGCCTGTCCTTCCTGTGATCCTGGTTGTGTCAGAACTCCTCAGAGTTCAGCTGTCTCCATGATCCTGTGATTCTGGGATCCTGTGATCCTGAGATCCTGGGTGTGTCAGAACTCCTGGGAGTCAAGCTGCCTCTGGGACCCTGAGATCCTGGTGTGACCAAGCTCCTGGGATCCTGTGATCCTGGGTGTGTTAGAGCACCTGGGAGTAGAGCTTCTTCTGGGTATTGTGGGACTGGCTGAGGAGTTCAAGCCCAAGGACTGTGTAGGGCATGGGCTCACATGGGAAAGAACCTGTGCTACTGGTCGGGTGGAGTTCCTGGGAGCCTGGGTCCTGCTGGTCCCAGTTACTTCCAGTGTTGGGGCAGATGTTGTGTCCTCCTCATCTCTGATTCTAAGATCCTGGGCGGGCGCTAGATCGCTTGGGAGTAGGTCCATTAACATAATGTTCATCTCACTCAATGTCTCATCCAAGTTAGAGAATGTTTTTATTACCCGGAAAATGGCTCTCAGTCCCTTTTTGTTCATGTTCTCCATACACTCACTTCTTCACAATCTCATGCAAGTGAAATCATACGCTATGTAGTTTTGTGTATAGCTCTGATTTTTAGTGAGAAAAAATAGTTATCTTAGTATATGTCTTAATATATCTATTGCCTATAGTAAACTTACATTGTTAGTCTAAGGATAGAGGGTGCTTTAAAAAAGAAAAACTGAACCGAATTTTACTAAATCTGGATTTTTTTTCTTGCTGTGCTTTGAAATGCTGCTCTCTCCAAGGAGACTCAAGGGCACACTGTAGCTTGACATTTCTGACCAGCTGTTAGCCCATCTCTGGGAACTGGCTTGGGTTTCATCCATAAATACTCAGTAATATGATCAGCAACGCAGCCTGAGAGGGGTGGTGTAGAGAACTGCAAATGTGACCATTTCTCCATGTCTCTGTGTTAATTAGATAAGCCCTTCAATAAGAACAAGAGACATTAATAAAGAAAGCGTTTTAACCCAATATTTCACGCATTGGACTAATCAGTATTCTTGATTATAAAATGTATCAGGTATACCATAATATTGAGAGAAAAACAAGTGAATTCTGGGAGATCAAAGACAAGCAAATAGTAAAAAGGCAGCATTTTTGCAAATGAATCAAATAAATTAGAAAGTTAAAGGCAGTGAAGGAAAAGGGTAATGCTGAGGGACTGCTTCTTCCCATGCTCTCAGGGTCAATACAGTTATGACAATGAGATTATAACACATACTGAGCTTTGATAGGAAAGATCTGCACTGGCAACAGCAGAGAACTCTGGTCAGAAATTATACAAAGCATTACAATAGAATATGCTTTATGAGAGCCTTATAATTCTTTTGTTGTTCTTGTTGTTGTTTGTTTGTTTGTTTTTGTTTGTTTTGGGTTTTTTGTTTTGTTTTCGAGACAGGGTTTCTCTGTGTAGCCCTGGCTGTCCTGGATCTCACTCTGTAGACCAGGCTGGCCTCAAACTCAGAAATCTGCCTGCCTCTGCCTCCCAAGTGCTGGGACTAAAGGCGTGCACCACCACGCCCGGCTCGAGAGCCTTATAATTCTAATATTTAAAGAATGACCAGGGAAATCCTGTCTTGAAGGGATAGGTTTCTTCCTTCACATATCCTACACTACTTGTGATTCACAAAGGGAGAAAAAGAAGCAAAAGTCTAAGAGATTGTGTCATTTAATATTGTAAGTATTAGTTCTACAAGTTCCCACTCCTGGCTGTGTTGTTTGGTATATTTACACACACACACACACACACACATACACACACACAAACACAGCCTACCACTGCCAAGGAAACAAAAGTATGACTCATCTTACATTCCTTATGAGTTGCTATGACAACAGATTATAAAATACACATGTTTTTTTCTTTGAAAATCTTCTTTAGCTCAAAGCACTCTAAAAAGGAAGGCACAAAATACAATGAACAGTGCAGAGAAGAAATTTATACAAAAATAAACTTTTACCTAAATTTTCTTTCTCTTGTATACTTTTCTTCACCTTTTGTATTTAAATAAAATCACAAACAGTAGGTAACACACAGAAAACTAATATTTAATTATAATAATGAACCCCCAAAATTACTTCTTCACTGTTGTCTTGGGGAAAGTACAGCAATCATTAGAGACTTACACAATCCTACGGAGCGTTTAAAGGCTTGATGCCCCAGCATAGGGGAATGCCAGGATGGCGAGGTGGGAGTGGGTAGGTGGGTGGGGGAGCACCCTCATAGAAGCATGGGGAAGGGAGCTGGGATAGAAAGTTTTCAGAGGGGAAACTGGGAAGGGGGATAATATTTGAATGTAAATAAATAAAATAACAATAAGAAATTTTTAAAAATAAATTAAGAAAGAAATACTTTAACTCTCGCATCTGTCAGCTTTCACCTCCGTCTCCAAAATAGGTAATGGGGTCCAATTAATATGCAAGTACGTGTTAGGAAAAAAACTTATAAGGCTAAGAAATCATTTATTTAAAATGAGATACTATTTTTATATTGGAGGCCATGAATGTGACGTAGAACAAGGTTTGGTACACAAGAGGACTTGGAGGGGAAATGGGAAGGGAAAATTATATTATGTAATTATATTCAAATCTCATAAAATTCAAAAATAGATAAATATAAAAATATCATGGTGAAAACTGCCCTGGAATGCTTTGAAACTAATTTTCAAAACTAAAATAGAAACACCAAATGACAGTGTTCATGTGGTGACTTTATCCCCGCTGAAGTTGTCAGGGTATGACTGTTGTCCAAAGAAAGACACAGCCTCAGAGCGGATTCACTCAGTTGTTTGTTTGTTTGTTTGTTTGTTTGTTTGTTTGTTTTCAGACCGAAGTATGCATTGCTGGATGAGTGTACCAGTGCCGTGAGCATCGATGTTGAAGGAAAGATATTTCAGGCTGCTATCGGGGCTGGTATTTCCCTACTCTCCATAACACACAGGCCTTCTCTGTGGTAGGTGCTCACAGCATCCTCCTCTGGGATGGATGTTTTGTCTCTTCTTCTCAGAAGATAACCTTGCTAAATTTTTTCTGTGTGGAGCATAAAATATTTCATTTGTTTTCTACCTGTATTTCTCTGATGTTCCCACTAATGAGTTTAGCTCCCTCTGGCCTAATGTAACCTTAATGTGTTGTGTGGAAGTGAACATCACCTTCTAGTCATTTTGAAAAGCTACAGGAGAATTTGACGATTGATCTGTACTAAAAAAAAATTATTTATCATAACACTAGACTGTACTGTGAAAGATAATGGAGTGGGCTAGGCTTAAAATACTTTTAATATTTACTTTAAAATCCAGTGTGTGTCTGAGGGGGGAGGGTGTTAAAATTCCATAACTTAGTATTTCTAAAATTATCAAGTTAGAGAAATCACAGGAAATAATAAAATTATAATGATAAAGTCTTTTGCTGTTTGTTTTAAAGAAAAAAAAAAGAGAACATGGCAGGAACAAGCATTAAATCCCTCATCACCATTCAGACAATGGTGATGAATCAGTGGGGCCGACATCCTAAACAGTGTCATCTTCTTAAAGCGGAATGACCCTCTCAGCAAGTACCTTTAACCCATTGAGCCATCTCACTGTCCCTAGCCTTCATAGTTTAATGATAGGGTTAGGGAAGTGTTTTGTTTTGTTTTGTTTTGTTTTGTTTTTGTATTCTCCAGCTTGACATATAAATACATCACTTTCAATTTAAGTTTTATATGGTCTTATATGTTAGGAGGACAATATTTTTGAATCAATATTTTTTATTATCGAATATAAATGTTTTATTCATACAATATATTCTGATCAGGGTTTCTCCTCTCCACAACTCCTCCCACATTCTCGCCATTTCCCTTCCCACCCAATCCACATGCTTTCTCTCTCATTAGGAAAACTAATAGGCACAGCAACAAAATCAAACAAGCAAGAAAACAAACAGGGGGATAGAAGGAACCAAAGAAAATGTACAAAAAACTACATACAAATGTAAACACACACTTTTGTTCACGCAGTGATCCCGTAAAAATCACCAAATCAGAATCAATCAATATCTAAAAAATAAATACCCAGACAAAGCATTATGAGATGCAAAACCTCCAGAAATGCCATTGAGTTTGGGTCGCGTGGGCCATCTGTTGATACACATTGGGCCTGCCCTAAAGTGTGGTTTATATCCCCAGTGAGACTCCGCTTGAGAAAAATATTTTTTTATTAGCGAGTGGTTTTTAATTAGAGATAGCTTCTTGGCTAAGGATGGTGGTTTGTGTCTGCTTACCCCAGCATTGGAACCCTATCTGGCTTAGGCCTCCTGTGCAGGCACTGTACATGCTACTACCGTCTCTGAGTTCAATGTACATGAGTCCTGTAATATCTAGAAGGCCCTGTTTCCTAGGAGACCTCCTTTCCCTCTGCCTCTTAAGTTCTTTCAGCATCCTTTTCTTCAAGGCTCCTTTGCCCCCGAAGGGAAGAATTTAATGGAGACATCCCATATAGGATTAAGTGTTCTGAGGTCTCCTACTCTCCATGTATTGTTCAGCTGTGGGTCTCTGTATTTGTTCCCATCTATTGCAGGAGGAAGCTTCTGTGACGTTGGCTGAGCAAAATGCTGATTTTCAAATATAGCAGAATGTTATCAGGAGTCATTTTATTGATAGTTCCTTTGGCAGAACAGTAGCATTTGGTTTCACTCTAGATCATGGCCTCTGTCGTCTAAGGTTCTTGGACAACCAAACTGTGTTGGGTATGGGTTCCATATCATGGAGTGGACCTTAAATCCAAGCAGATAGTGAGTGATTGGTTATTCCCACAAATTTTGTACCGTTATTCCACCAGCATTATTGTGCAGGCAGGTCACCATTGTGTGGTGTTTATAGTGGTACAGGTTTTATAGCTGGGTTGGTATTTACCTGTCTCCTCCAGTAACGTGCAGACTACTTGCTAGTTCCAAGAAATGAACGCTAGTCAGCAGTGATGAAGGCTCCAGGCAGGCACTAGCTGGACATCTCCATGGTTAATGAGTTATGTAGGTGTTGTCTCCAGCAATATGGCTTTACTATCAATTCGTGGCAAGCAACCCCTTCGGACAACAACTCAATTATATGTATCCCATCCCTGGTGCTGAAGGTTTCATTTTTTGACAAGTGACATTGATGTTGAGGCTTTGTCTCCATCATTTTGTGGTGACTCTATTCAGATTTCTTTTTAATATATGTATATACTTTAAGAAATGTCTACAGTGATAGCTTCTGATAACTTTCAAATGTCCCTTAGTCTTACTTGTCTCTCTGTTTCCCTACTTTAACTTCCTCCTCCTCCTCTCCATTTAATCCTCTCAGTCCAGCCTGTTCAACTGTCCATAACTATCTATTCTATTGATTGTTCTTTGGGAATTCCTTCCTCCACCCCAACTGACCCACTGCTCTATTCCTAACCCCTATGGTTATAAGAATCGCAGCCTATTTATTGAAGGCTTAACAGCTCACATCCTCATATAAGATAGAAGCTGATTGAAAAGGCTGACTGTTCATAATAAATAATACTTCTTTCATCTTACTTGTTGTAAGATGAAAAAACCCAAAGACAGAAAAATGTGAAGAACCGTGAGCCAGTCAAGCTAAGTGACCTTGTACAGATGGATCATGACTGGAACAAATCTGCCAGCCATACTCTCTCCACCCATCCCACAATCCTCTGCTAGTGGCCTTGGCTTCCCTTAGTAGAGGGAAGGATTGCCTCCTGTCTTTCAGTTCTGTACCTTTACATAGCTCCTAAGTAGCTGAACCATGAGAGAAGAGTGAATCATGTGACAGTAAGAGAATGTTTCTAAAAGACTCCTGCAGGCAGTCATGTAAAAATGATTCTAAATTATTATTACTGAGAAAGTTGTACTTATGCAGAATTCATCCCAGAAGGTGGTATTATGTATAAATAAGCCGCTTTTGCATTTTCTTTATTTTCTTTAGTTTTTCTCAATATGATATTTTAAAGTTTACTCTTTCCTCAATTTGCTTCCCTTACTTCTGTTCTAACTATGTTTTATTATTTATTCAGAACATATATTTCTTCACAAGATAGTATGAGGGTAAATTAATACAAGAATAATCTTCCTTTGTAAATTATATGTACTCAAAATATGAAAAAAATTCAGAAACATCAAGAAGAATTTCTTAGAGATGAAAGACTTTAGACTTTAGCAATTCCACTGTTTATTTGAGATAACATTAGAAATAAAATGCAAAATAGCCACATTCACTAAAATTTGTCTCTGAACATCAGCTAGAAAGCTCTATAACTGACATGGCTTTTAGGATTATGACGAATAACACTTTGTTTTAATTACACAGGAAATACCACACTCATCTATTACAGTTTGATGGAGAAGGAGGCTGGCGCTTTGAACAGTTGGACACTGCTATCCGTTTAACGTTAAGTGAGGAAAAACAGAAGTTGGAGTCGCAGCTCGCTGGAATTCCCAAAATGCAGCAGAGACTCAATGAACTATGCAAAATTTTGGGGGAAGACTCGGTGCTGAAAACAATCCAAACTGCAGAGAAGACATCCTAACTTATCTTGACATGTTTTCACTTATTTTCTAGGTGAAGCCTCAGAAACACTCTCTTTACTGCATGTTAAGCTAAGTGCAGAGAAAGCAAGTCAGAAAAAAAAAGTATTCTGTATGATTTTAGCATGGAGGAAATATATGAGGACTTTTCAAACAAACAAACAAACAAAAAAGCAAACGAATTAGTTGAGATTAGTCATGACTCTGGTTAGTGCCCAGCGAAAGGCTAACTCACCTGTAAAGCAGGACTTTCTAGGACTAGGAGAAAGTGGCCTGAGGTTCTTCATGTAGGAGAATGCCCCAAAACAAAGCAGCAAAGGCATCAGGAGGGCTGATGTCAGCTGTGCAGAATTAGGACTTTGAGGGCTCTTTCGTCCTGGTTAACAAGGACAATAGGTGCAACACCTGGAGTCCATAATTAGCATTGCTAGCATTGCTAGGAGTCAAGTCAAACTGTGTACAAAATAACAGGCGTTTTGATACATAATTTCAGTCTGAAAAAAATGTATTTTAATGTCAGTGGTTGAAAACAAGCATGGCTAGACAAGTATAAAGTACTGTATTTAAATTTTCATACTTTCAGCATCTTGATATAGATACCAAAAATTAACATGAGTAAAAAGTGTATTTGCTTTTTTAAAAAGAGAATTGCCCATAGGGAAGAGGAGGATCCTATCAATGCTTGTTCTGGCTGTTGCTTGACTCTGCAGTGCTATCCAGTACAATTTCTACCCCAAAATATTGCTTGTTTGGTGCCCCAAAAAAGGGTGTTTTAGAAACTTGAATGTTGTCCTAAGTTTCCTTGATTCTGGAAATCACAGTTATGTTCCTACATTCATTTTCTCTTACTCTGCCTTTGAAGCAATCTTTTAAGGCATACAAGTTTTTTTTGTTCCTTTTTCTTCTGAGAAAACAGACACTCAGATTTACTTTAATCACGTGATTTATTTTGGAAGTGCTGAGTGCTGTCATCATTACTGGCCCTTAAATGTAACTGGGATATAATGTCAATTGAAAAATTATGTGGACCAGGTAAATGGCCAGAAATGGAATTGTAGGCAAAGCAGGACATAAGGAAAAAATTTAAGTAGATGAATGAATATTTTTCGGACATGGAGGAATGGCAGTTGCTTCTCTTGCTGGGGTCCAGAGTTCCATTGCCAGCATCACATGGTGGCTCAGAACTGTGTCTAATTCCAGTTCCAGGGGATCTGACACCCTCTTCTGGACTCCGGGGGCCCTGCATGCATGAAGTCCTCATACATACATGCAGACAAAACACTCTTAGCATTAAAAAATAAATAAATCTGAAAGATAGTAAGGATATTGAAATTGGCAATGTTAATGTTATTATCTCTTATTACTGTTTGCAAGAAATAAAAACAAGTCGCAAATGCAATGGTTATCAGTCTTTGACTTAAAATCAATCAAGTGTCAACACACCTCAGCTATGTATATCCACCCAATGCTGAAGTGCCTGTAGTATCAGCACTTAGAAGGGCAGTACATTGAAGCTTCATACTACTGAACGTGACGAGAGAAAACCGAGATAAGTACGTCAAATGAAATAGAGCACATCTGAAGTACAGAGCCATAACTGATGCTTCAATCTCATCCTCTCTCAGGCTATGGTGAGGTATGAAAAAACCTGAAATGAATAGTTTTAGGGGCATAAGATTTTGTTTATGTATTTAGGCAGCACTTTAGCAGATGCTAACTTGCAATAGACCGTTTGGAAGAGAGACTACCTGGAAGTCATTCATAGTGATTGTTGTAAGAAATTACCGCATTTCCACATTTTCAATTCCACAAAATGTAATTTGAGTTACCAATAAATGTACCCACCTTACATGAAGCAATACAATATGAGGTCGTAGTCAGTACTTTTTAAATTTGTCTGTTTCTACTACTTCTTACTAAAAATTAGGGAGAATTAAATATTTTGTTTAGCAAAAGTATAGAACCAGAAATTGACACTTGATTTTTTAAAAAACAATTCACTAATCTTTAACAACCATGTTAGCTATACTAACATGTTAGCAATACTACCCAGGTAATATTGCTAAAGGGGAAACATTTGAAGCCAGTGTCTTACATTAGCTCTGACAGGCACAGAGGAAAATTAAAAGTTCACATTTGAAATTATGCTTTTTCATAACTTAAAATTAAACCATGTAAGACCTGGTATCTTACATTTTTAAGCTTTGCAAAGGATTCCAACATCAAAACTAGATTTGTAATTAGACCTTATTTAATAGATTTTACCAATGAATTGAGGTGAAATAAATAAAACTCATTACACAGTGGACAGGGTTCACAGATGTTTGAAATTCTATACTTAAACTCTAGTCATGAAATTTAAATGTTAAAGGTTTCAACGACAAACTATCTGTTTTCCAGTAGCTTTTCGGTAACTACTGATTTTCTGAATTGCTTTTTCTGGGACCAAATACCCTCTGTCTTAGAGGGAGAATTGATGTGAATTTGTGTTGTGTACAACCCGACTCTTTCTAAAGCTGATATTCTCACAGGCATACTTGTGAGAACATAAAGACCACTGAGATATCTTCTATGACTAGGACAAAGAATAACAAGGAAAATGAAGTATAGCTCCGGCTGTCAAACTACTTATCTGTTCCTCAAAAAAAGGCGTAAGTTTGTGGAGCTTGATTACTTTGGGGGGATAGCTCATAACCTGCATTGTGACATCCTTTTTCTGCAGCATGCTATGGTATGCCAAGCATGAGTCTGACGCCGTGTTCACCCTTAGAGACAAGATAATCACTAAAATCCTCTTGAATCACAAGGCTGATGATCTTACTTGAAAACCAACCTGATTTACCCTATGTTTACACAGGAAGAGTTTTCCTTCAATAGTAATTTGACTTTTGTCCCAAATCCTGGTGTGTCAATAAAGGTATAAACAAATGTGTTGGGTTTTTTTTTTCCTTCGGGGCATTAATTCCAAGTAGAAGCGTGTATTTGTGAAACTCGTAGCTTATCTCCATGTTTGGAATAGGTCTTCGACTGTGTAAGCCAAAAGAGCTTGTTATACATTGGAACCCTGAGGAAGTTATATGCTTTAAGACGTGATAAATGTGGCAACAGATATTAAATTGTTTAAAGAGATGCCTCTGATATAATTACTCAGTGAGCACAATGTCTCTGGTTGAGCCTAGAATGCTTCCCCACACCTGGTATATCACAGAGCTGCTACTCCAGGTATAGTGACAGAGAGGCTGCATGTGACCTTTAAATATTGCCACATGAAAGTTTGCAGATAGATGTACATTTTTAAAATAAAAAAAACCATATTCCCTTCACTTCTGGTGAGTTTTCATACTGCCTAGTGCAAAGGGATCTCACCATTTAAGGCAGAAACTTCAGAAGCAATTGTCCTCCATTCAGTTTGAACTGTGCTGATGAAGGAGAAGACGAGAAATGTTTTAGTGGTGAGCATTACTATGAAGCTGAGGGAAAATAGGGATGTGGATACATGATGGTCCTCTATGCAGTCCATGTGCCAGGACTTGAGGTTCTTAGATTTGAATGTTTGGTTCCTTGCTGGTGTCAGTATTGGAAGGATTGGGAGGTGTGGCCTCGTTAGAGGAGGCGTCTCACTGGGGGAGGACTTAAAGGTTGAAAAAGCCCACATACCAGGCCTCCTCTCATCTGATAAGACCTTTAAGTTCTTACTCGCTGCTCCAGCTCCTGCTTTCCTGCCTGCCTGATGTCATGCTTCCGCCGGTGATGATTAAGGACTCATCTCTGGAACTGTAAGCAATCCCCTAATCCAACACATCCATTTATGAGTTACCTTGGTCCTGGTGTCTTCTCACAGCAATAGAAAAGTAACTAGGACAAGATTCATGACGAATTCTGTTTGTTTGTTTGTTTGTTTGTTTGTTTGTTTGTTTGTTTTTCAAGACTGGGTTTCTCTGTATAGCCCTGGCTGACCTGGAACTCACTTTGTAGACCAGGCTGGCCTCGAACTCAGAAATCTGCCTGTCTCTGCCTCCCATGTGCTGGGATTAAAGGCATGTGCCACCACGCCCGGCTCATGATGAATTCTTTAATCACCATGAAAAATCCTTGGTTTTTCAGAGGAGTTAACAAGTTACATCGGTGATGTCAAGGGCCTTATTTCTGTATTAGGAATAACTGTTGGGTTGGTGACTACATATACCTTAGTTATACACTGCGTCCTGGTGCCTCACACATGGTGTTATCATTTAGGCAGAAGCAGGAGTATCACCATAAATCTGAGGACATCCTGGGCTCTGATGTGTCTATATAAAGCTAAGGGGGGGGGGAGATATGTTGAGGTGTGGTGAGGTATGGAGGAAGCCTCCTCTGCAGGCCCATGCTAAGACATTCCTTCCCTCTGAGGGACCAGTCACACAATGATGGTATAGTATAGAATAGAGTTTATTCAGGGCATGGGGAGGGGAGTTAAGAGGGTAGTAGAAGCAGAGAAAGGCAGAGAGAGAGAGAGAGAGAAAGAGAGAGAGAGAGAGAGAGAGAGAGAGAGAACAGAGTGGGAGCAAGAAGACAAGAGACCAAGAGGGAAAGAGAGACAGGAGGGGGCAAGCAGCCCCTTTGATAGTGGGTCAGGCCTACCTGGCAAGAACCAGGTAACTGTGAGGTGGAGCATATCTGGCTGTTGTCGGGTATCTGTGGGGTAGAGTTTAGACAGAATGCTAATAGGCTCCATAATAGGTCCTTAGCTAGCCAGGGCTACAGGATAAGATCCTATCTCAAAAACAAAACAAAACTGTATAACATTTCCCAAATAGTTGTTTAAATAATAATTTTCCATTAATTATCATGCCAGGTACTGTGCTGAACTCTAGGAATGAATATGACCTCATTTCTAAGCTTAAAGCCTACTGAATCTGAAAAACAGAGATTATTAATCAGAAGGAAGTCAGTAACTGCATTTGTTGTTTACTAAGTAAATGCAAAGTACTGCCTGCACAGACATTAATTCATTAAATTGCATGAACTAAACTGTAATAACAGAGAGAAAGGTTGAGGAGTTCATGCTCCTTAACGTGGCATCTGAGCTGCTTTAGCAAAGTTTGATGCTAGCAGCATGTGACGGGCAAGTCTGTACAACTCTGTGTCTCTCTCCAGGTGTTTTAGAGCTGTGGGAAATTTGTGTAACATACTATAATTTTAATATTTTTATTGTATATTAAGACTATATTTCTATGGAAGGGGGAATGACATCAGGCATAAATGTTCTGAAGAATCGACCTCCCAACCAATTATAACTTATTGACTGGAAAGATGGTTCAGCTGTAGAAAGCACCTGCTGCTGTTCCAGAAGACACAGTTCAACTTCTAATACTCCTGCAGCAAGTCCCAGCGGCCTGTAACTCCAGTTCTAAGGATCCAATGTACTCTCTCCTCACCTCCAAGGGCACCAGGCACATGAGTGGTGAACAGACTAACATGAAGGCAAATTACCCATGCACATGAAAATAATAAAATAAAATAAAAATTCTTATTGACACTTTCAAGGTGCCAGCTGCTATGCTAGTGAACCAGAGACAAAGGAGACAGGCATTACACCAACACTATGTCTGAAACACTTTGGTAGATGTGCTGAACCACTGTAAACCTGTCCATGATACAGGTGCTATAGTTGCATATAAATAGCATATTTGGTTTGCAGTTATCTGAATGTCCTGCTCAGACCACTGGGTTATAACCAGCAAGCCATAAATATATTCTCAAAGCAATTTCCTTCGATTACACTGGGAATGGTGTGACCGACCTTGCCAGTAGGGAGCTCTAATGCACTTAGCACGTTGTCTCAAAAGAACATCTATGAAATTATGTTAAGATCAGAACATCTACAAGGAACCAGTTTTGTACAATCCAGAGTATCTGCTTTATATCAACACAAAATGTATATAACTAGAATGTGAAAACTCAAAAGTGCAAAGGCAGAACAGGCTGCCATCCCAGCACTGAGAGGCACAGGCAAAGGATCACTGAACGTTAGAGGCTGCCTGGGCTACAAAGTGAGTTTCAACCAGTGTTTTCTAACCTGACCCTGTCTCTGCAACAACAACAACAACAACAACAACAACAACAACAAAGACTTCCAAAGTTAAACACATTTAAAATCACTTGAAAATCTCAGTAACTAATATGCAATATAATTGATATGGTGTATGCTGATTTGAATAAGGATAGCTCCATAGATTCAGATATTTGAAAGTTTAGTCATGATGGAGTGACACTGCTGAGAAGGATTAGGAGGTGTAGACTTGTTGGAGGATTAGGAGGTGTAGACTTGTTGGAGGAAGTGTGTCACTTCCTTAAAACTTTGGGGTTTCAAAGGCCCAAGCCAGGCCCAGGGTCTCTCTCTTCCTGTGGCCTGCAGATCTGGCTGTAGCACTCTCAGCTACCATATCTGCCCGTGTGCCACCGTGCTCCCCACCATGAGGATAATGTACTAAACCCCTGAAACTGTAAGCAAGCTCCAATTAGATGCTTCCCTTTAGAAGGGAGTTATTGTAGTCATGGTGTCTCTTCACAGCAATAGAAAACTGATTAAGACAAGGTGATTAAATATTTGTCAGTGACTTAATATCTAAAAATGGTCACATCACAGTGAAACAAAAAAAACTATTACATACTAAATATCCTTGTGGCTTTGCTATTTAAGAATACTTAGTCCATGTGAAATGAGGACAATGATATATGTCAAATATAGTTCCTTTTGTAAATGTAAACAATATTCTACAGCTATCTCAGGGCTCCCAATAAAGAGGGCTAAAAGAAGTCTTTTAGGAGGCATTTTATAGGGAAGTTGATTCAATGAGATGTATTGAATGAATAAAGATGCTGGTTCCTTCAGAGTGACAGAAACTGATGTTGGTTTAAAAATCTCTATGTTTAGACTACTTTATACTCCCCTGTATGGAATATGTTTCTAAGATCTACATGAAGGGAGTTTAACCAAGACTTATGCAAATTCAACCGTTGGTATTTCCTGGAGCCTATGCATATGCATTCCCACACATGCACGATCTGTTTCATACATAGCAATGGAAGATTTGAGGACTTAAGTAACTGAAGAATTATTTTTTGACTGTGGTAAAGAACACTTATCATCTTTACCTGTGTATGTGTTTTGTGTGTGTGTGTGTGTGTGTGTGTGTGTGTGTGTGTGTGTGTGTAGCAGTGTTAAGTGTATTCACATCACTGAAAACACATCTGTAAACCTTTTTATGAAGCAAATCTGAGACTCTTGTTCCATTAAACAACTTCCATTTCTCTCCCAACATGACTCCTACTAACTCCTATTCTAGTTAGGGTTTTTTTTTTTTTTTTTTTTTTTTTTTTTTTTTTTTTTTTGAGACAGGGTTTCTCTGTATAGCCCTGGCTGTCCTGGAACTCACTTTGTAGACCAGGCTGGCCTCGAACTCAGAAATCCGCCTGCCTCTGCCTCCCAAGTGCTGGGATTAAAGGCATGCGCCACCACGCCCGGATCTCTAGTTAGGTTTCTATTGTCATGACAAAACACTAACCAAAATCAACTGGGGGAAGGAAGAGATTTTTTTTTTCTTCTTCCAGGTTACAGTCTATCATTGATGAAAGCTAAGGCGGGAAGTGAAGCAAAGCAAAGACCATGGAGGAATCCTGTCTACTTGCTTGCTGCCTCTGATTTACACAGCTACTTTTCTTACACAGCTCAGGACATTCCTTAGAGTGGTCTGGGACCTCCTCCATCGACCAGCAACCAGGACAACATTCCATAGACCTGCTCATGGGTCATTCTGATGGAGGGGATTCCAACACTCCATAGACCTGCTCATGGGTCATTCTGATGGAGGGGATTCCTCAGCTGAGCTCCCCTCTTCCCAGGTGACTACAGTTCCTATCATATTCACCAAAGCTAACCAGCACAAGCACCATTTCCTCTGTGTCTCTGTGGCTTTGACTACGCCGAGTGGGATAAGCTCTATGTGTCCCTTCTCACTTAGCGTGTTTCACTTAGTGTAATGGTCTTGAGAGCCACTCAGAGCGTAGCACGTTACAGGATCTATCCCTTATAGATTAGTGACATGACAACATATTTTGCTTTTGAGTTGCTTCTCCCCTTTGGCTCTTGTGAGCACTGCCAAGTGACTTCAGATTCATGCCCATCATGGTACTGCAGAATTTAACATTCCCATGAGGAACGTGTAGAGCTTCGAATCTCCCCCACAGCTTTTCCAACACTAGCTGGTTTTTGGCTTTTTGTTAACAGCCATTCTAAGACATATGATGCTTAAAATTTGGGGTACACTATTTCCCACTTGTATAAAATCTTTGGAGAAGGGTCTTTTCAAGTCTCTACTTAAAGAAATTTTTAGAAAATAGAAGATGTTTCGTGGTATTCAAGGTCTATTATGCTTGGGCCTCAACCTATCTCCTCTCCTTCTCAGTAGTTAACCTCATTATTCCTCTTCTATTTTTTCTCTCAGATTATCATTCCTTTATTTTATCTACTACTTATATTTTTTCATCTAATAATGTCCTTCTCTCAGAAATTTTATGTTTCAAAATCATATTCTAACTTCAGAGATCTAAAATTCTTTTTATATGCTTTTCTTTTATGCCCTTCTTGCAGAAGGCCTCCATTCGTTTATCAACATACATTTCCTAATAATTAATTCGCTCAATCACTTGCTTATCACATTTAAAATAGTCTGCCAACCAGTCCCTTGTCAATAAATCAACCAGTTTTGGGGGGTTTTGTTTTTTTTATGTAATGTATTATTTTCATTTAGCCTTTGCATTCTTTCTTAACTGGTATGTCTAACACCTCTTTCTAATTTTTATTAGTTCTTTGAGAACTTCATACAATGTATTCTTATCATCTTCACCCCTCTCCCAGGTCCCCATCATACACCCCACACACACACCCTTCCTTACATCCCAGGTACTCTTTATTCATCTCCCTCTTCTTACCTCCCAACTTTCTGCGTTTTTAACTATCAGTTACAGTTTGTACTGTCCACATGCTCTTGGGTGTGTCGTCTTCTACTGGAGTGTGGTCAACATTCTAGAGACCACATCTTTAAGAAAACTGACTCTCCTTCTCCCAACAGATATCCATTTCCAATATCTCCTTAGCTATGGATGGGACTTCATGCCCACCTTCCCTCTCCATGTTGTTTGTTCTTGCTTGAGTTTGCCAAGGGCTTATGCATGTTGTCATGACTTCTATGAGTTCTACGTGCACCTGCCTTGCTTTCTCCAGACAGCACTGTAATCATGCACAGTCTTGTGTTCTTGCCACCTTGATGAGATGGCTGCATATGTGAGATTCCCATAGACTTTATAATAGTGTGTTATTCTAAGGAATATTTGTGTGAATAGATGCAACATATTTAAGGCAAATCTTATGTGGACATCCTAAATTGCCAAGCAACTCACAGGCCACTGGCTCTGCTCATCACCATTGGCATGTTCGGCCTGTACCATTTGGAGGTCTATGGGATCTCAGTGAACAACCCTTCAAAAAAAGGGTAACTCATTTGCTTCTGCCTACCACTTCCTCTTCTTAGGTGATACACAAACGATTATCAACTGCAGTATTCGTCACACATAGAAACACATACCAAGTGGGAGACGCTTAAAAACTGCTTGTTAGATGGGGTATGAAAAGCTAACTGAACTGTGTATAAAGCATACAAGAAAAGGCATGAAAATGAAGGTGAGGATGAGTATACTCCTGAGTGAGGGAGAGAGCTCACGCCCCCCCCCCATCCTATGTGCTAAACTCCAGTAAATAAAATGGCAAAGTTCACTCTTCCTTTTTGTGGGCAGAAACCTGGGGCTCTTGCTGTTTTGTGCTGTTTACTTCCACTACTTTGTCTCCTCTTCTCTACTTGAAGAATCAGTCCACTGCTTATAATTTTTTTTTCCAATTGGATGCTCTTATAAAAGTACTATAAGTGGTTTTCCTCACTTCAGCAGCACATATACTAAAACTGCAACAATACAATAAAATATTAACTATTTTATTTAAATTACTTAGTTCCACTTGAATTCTCTCTCCTCCCCCACTTCTGAAATCCCAAAGTGCACATTCTTCTCTCTGCTTCACTGAGTGGTTCTCAACATTCCTTATGTCTGTGAGGACAAGGTCCAGGAATCCATATATTCTGCTATTTTTATAGATCCCACTGACCATCTAAGAAGTCTCTGTGGGTGAGAAAAATCAGAGACCTGGACAATTTTCTACCTTCTTAATATTTACATACAGTGTAATGCCATCTGAACAATGATGGCTAACTCCCAATGACTAAGTTAAAGCAGAAATACATTTAACTAACAGTTGAGCACACTGGAAACACAGCCCTCTCCCCTGTCTCTGATCCTAACCTCTAGTAACCCCGGGCTGATCACGCTACCGAGCTAGCTTTTCTATGGGTTTTAGACTCTTTAGATGTGAGGATTAAGTATATCAGTACTTACAGAGTGCTAGGAGAGGGTGCTTATGGATATTCTCAATGAATACTGGAATGACTAATGTTAAAAGAAGTCTAATCAGAATCACTCAGGGGGATTGCTGTGTTTTATGAAGTCATGACTAATTCTGAGCAACTAGAAATCCTTTTGAATTGAAATAGTCCACATGTGAGTTGCTGAAGGACAGAGTCCAATGTGTGTGTGTCGTGCGTGCCCTTATGTTTGCGGAGTAAATAATGATGGGAAGACTGAATGAATAAGTGTATGGAGTAGGAAAAAAAAAAGATAGGGTACAAGCCAAGGATATAAAGCTGCTTTCTTTGTTGTTGTTCAAGAGTCCAAACGTAAAGAGGATAGTCTAGGGGACTGCAGAGGTCATTCTGTGGCTAGTACAAAGAATCAAACATCCAGGAGAGGCAGGAAACTAAGATACAGAGAAAGAGAAAGTAACACCTCCATCTCTTTAGGATGTGAGGAGCCTAAGCCTGGAGGTCTGCTAACCCACTCGGCTTTGATAGTTTATATGGTACCTGGGTCTTCCACTTTCCACCACTACCTTGTTTAGATACTCCACCCTGTTCCTTGTAGCGTGTAGTTTCTACTAATCCACTTTAAGCTCTGGGTGGAGCCACAGTCCTAGGTCTCTCCAATCCATGGATGAAAGACACATGTACACATCAGCTTATTTTAATATGCTTTTTTTAGCTCAATGGCTAGACACTTCTAAGCCTCCCTCAGCTAAAGTAGCCCTTATCTTCACTCCCATCTCAGCTTAGTTATGTTTCTAAGATCCTGCTTGCTACCCCAGGCTCAATAGGGAAAGCAGCCACTCCACCTGAGATCTCACATGGCTGGTGGCTCTCTCTCTCCCCCTTGGAAGCATGATTGTTTTCCTCCTCTTGCATCTGCAAGTCTGCCTGCAGGAACCTATTCCACCCAGCCATTGGATGATAGCGCCTTTATTAATAGACCAAGAACAAATTGGGGAACAGTATTTTCAGCGTTCGCACACTGATTCCTAATCAGAGCATCAGAACCAACCCCTACAGTTCCTCAACCCTTTCCTCATTTCTCCTCACAGTGTGTTCTGGAAATTAGAAGCTGCCCCCTACGGGAGCCTGCTTTCACATCTCTTGTTTACCGCGGTGTCTCTCTAACTTTCCTTTGTGAGTGCAGGCCAGATGCATCCCTGCAGTTGGATGGTCTTACTTTATGTGGAACAGAATTCTGCTATTCTATGTAAAACAACAACTACAAAAAGCTGAACCTTTACTCGAATCTTCCAGGGACCCTAACAATGTTAGTGTGTCCACTTCACGGTTATATCGTCTACACACTCTGCACATGAAAAGAGGGTATAACAGGAGAATGGGACTTGGGGAGGTGGAAGAGAAAAAGATAAGGATGGATGGGGCTAGGAAACGTCCCCATGTGGTTGAGGTTGCAAGAGCAGGGGAAGATGCTTAAAGACGAAAGGAGAAGCAATCTGAATACAGACCATCTCCTTTCTCTTACTTTCTCAAGTGAAAGTTCCTTTTCCAGAGCATCTCCGGAGCATGTACCTATTTACTACCTACTTTCTCTTTGTAATCAGAGAGAAAATTGGACTTTGGCATATTATCATTTTGGGGTTTTGTTTTGTTTTGCACGTTTGTTGTTGTTGTTTTGTTTCTTTTTTTTTTTTTTTTTTTTTTGAGACGATGCCTTACTATGTAGCCCAGCCTGGAGTTAAGCCCACAATCCTTCTGTGTCAGCCTCCCAAGCGCTGGGATTACAGGCACACACCACCTGAGTGAGCGAGCGAGTCATAAAGTAGCAGAGAAAGTAGCAGGTAAAAGCATTAAGTGATTTCAAAATGCCAGCTACGGGTGAGGTCACACGACTTAAGCCATAAAGGCAATGTGGTTGTCAGTGACAAAAATCAGCACAGCCTTCATGGAAAAAGAAGCAGACACCAACCTTATCGGTTACTTTCTTCACTGCTCTAACAAAAACAACTTGAGGAAGGCTTCGTTTCAGCCTGAAGTTCTAGTGTGCAGTCCATCATGACGGTGAAGGCATGGCAGCAGTGGAGTGAGACAGCTGACCACACCACAAAAGTCACAGCTGTCCCATCTCCAGTTTCACCCATGTCTGCACCCTCTGCTCCTCTGCCTTTCCTGCCTCTTCATCGTAGTGACTTTGGGAGTTGTGGTGTGTCCTGTAGCAAACCACTTTGCCCAGTTTTGCCCGAAAATGTGCATCGCAATGAGTCATTGGTCTGGTACAAGGCCTCTGGCATTTGCTACTCCAACAATGTCGCCTCCACATTTCTCTGTCACATATTTGTTGATCACAGTGAATCCTGCTTCCCCACCCCCACCCCAGGGGCTAGGGTGGGTGCTTGGGTATCTCTATCAGCATGTTTATTAGCTTCAGTTAAGATTAGATTTTGGCTTATTTCATATTTATAAATAGTCTAATTTTAAACATCATTGTATGGAAGACTTGTGTGTGCTTTTCTGTAAAATACAACTCAAACATGAGAATATATTCAAGCATATTTAATTAAATGTGATGCTGATGGTGAATTTTTCTGGCAGGTTTTTAAAATTTTTGATATGTTTTAAAGAAATTAGCTTGGCAGTGGTGGCACATGCCTTTAATCCCAGTACTTGGAAGGCAGAGGCAGGTGGATTTCTGAGTTTGAGGCCAGCCTGGTCTACAGAGTTAGTTCCAGGACAGCCAGGGCTACACAGAGAAGCCCTGTCTCAAAAAAATTATTTTTATTTATTAAATTCTTACTTCCCTACCTTTCAACTTCTCTCTCTCTCTCTCTCTCTCTCTCTCTCTCTCTTCATCCATTCATCTTCTATTTGCTTTGTTTTGAGAGCCACTAAGTTTAATCAGGGCTATGTGTTTGATCATGGGTTTGAGCTATCCATCAAAGTTTGATGGGCTCAGCAGTGGATACATAACAGTGATAATCTCCTCCCAAAATCTATCAATAGCCAATAGTTTTGTCCCATCCACCAGCATGTCTAGCAACATAGAGTTCTACCAGAGCCCCTTCTGCCTGCGTGCTAGTCACCCCATCTAGCAGCTCACCGAGTGCTCACACACAATGTAGTCTGACCAATGAGCTGAGACCACTTCAGACACCGCATTCACAAACCAAGAAATGTGGTCCCACAACTGAACACCAAACATCGTCCAGGTGGCTCACACCTGACAGACTTAGAGTAATTCAAAACAAGGATCTAAACAACCAATCAGCAAAAGCAGACCAGTTATCCACACCAAGAAACGCTATCCAAACGCTAACTTCAGATGCACTGGTCTAGTGACAAAAACAAAAACAACATAAATAACCAAGGTAATGCGCCTCACTCACAAATTATGTCAAAATTCACCCCTGCTATCATGTTCTCTGAGAAAAACCATTTAGCTAATATAGAGAATGGTGAGTTCCAAACATCAATTTTAATATGTTCAAGGAACTAAAAGAAGATATAAAGAGATCCCTGGATAATAAACTATGCAAACACACACACACACACACACACACACACACACACACACACACACACAAAGTTGAGTGAAATAATTAAAATAATTGAAGATGTGAAAATAGGATTTAACAAAAAAAGAAAAGATAAAACTAAATAAAACTCAAAAGCTCTGGAGACAAAACAAAGAGCTCAAAGTATCACCAACAGATTGTATCATGTAGAAATGTAGAAAAATGAATATATTCAGGCAAAGAAAATGTTAAATCTAAAAAAAAAAAAAAAAAGACAGTGACAAACGTGTAAGAAATTTGACACAGATTTTTAAAAGACCAAATCTATAAAACAAGAAGAACTTCATATCAAAGCACACAAAGGATTTTCTACAAAATCATAAAAGATTTCTCAAACCTAAAGAGAGAAATTGCTATTGAAGTACAAGAAGCAAAGTACAAGGACACCAAATAGACAGGACCAGGAAAGAAACTCCCCCAGGCCACACAATAATCAAAATATTAAATGTACAAAATAAAAAGGGGGTATTAAAAGCTGCAAGAGAAAAAAAGGCCAACTCCCATAAAATAGAATCATCAGACTAACACCTGACTATTAAAACTTGGAGGCCAGGTGGACCTGGATGGATGGTCTGCCAGTCCAAACTATCATAACCAGAGAAATGATCAGTCATGCTAAAAGGAGAGTGAAAACATGTTCTATCATAAAGACAGATTTAGAAAATCTGTGTTCCTATTGCTGATGCCAAGAAGTGCTTGCTGACAGGAGCCTGATATAGCTATCTCATGAAAGGCTCTGCCAGAGTCTGACCAATACAACGCGGATGCTTGCAGCCAACCATCAGACCCCAATGGAGGAATTAGGGGATTGACTGTAGGAGCTGAAGGGTTTGCAATGCATAGGAAGGACAACAATATCAACAAACCAGACCCCCAAAGCTCCCAGGGGCTAAACAACGAACCAAAGAGTACACATGGAGGGACCCATGGCTCCAGCTGCATATGTAGCAGAAGATGGTATTATCTCACATCAATGAGAGGGGAAGCCCTTGGTCCTGTGAAGGCTTGATGCACTAGTATAGAGAAATGCTAGGGTGGTGAGGCAGGAGTGGGTAGGTGGGTGGGGAAGCACCCTCACAGAAGCAAGGGGAGATGGATGGAATAGGGGACTTGTGGAGGGGAAACCAGGAAATGGAATAACATTTGAAATGTAAATTTAAAAAATGTCAAATAAAAAAAAAAGAAATCTGTGTTCACAAATCATTCCTTCATAGGACACTAGAAGAAATACTTCTGTCTGAAAGGAAGATTAAGCATACCCTAGAGGGCACAAGAAAAATATAATCCCACAACAGTTAAGCAAATGAATTCTTTTTTTTTTATTAGATTTTTTCTTCATTTACAGTTCAGATGCTATCCCCAAAGTCCCCTATATCCTCCACCCGCCCTGATCCCCTACCCACTCACTCCCACTTCTTGGCCCTGGCATTCCCCTGCACTGGGGTATATAAAGTTTGCAAGACCAAGGGGCCTCTCTTCCCAATGACAGCTGACTAGGCCATCTTCTGCTTCATATGCAGCTAGAAATACGAGCTCTGGGAGTACTGAGTAGTTCATATTGTTGTTCCAACTATAGGGTTATAGACCCTTTCAGCTTCTTGGGTACTTTTTCTAGCTCCTCCATTGGGGGCCCTGAGTTCCATCCTATAGATGACTATGAGCATCCACTTCTGTATTTGCCAGGCACTGATATAGCCTCATAAGAGACAGCTATATCAGGGTACTTTCAGCAAAATCTTGCTGGCATATGTAATAGTGTCTGCATTTGGTGGCTGATTATGGGATGGATCCCCGGGAGGAGCAGTCTCTGGATGGTCCATCCTTTCATCTTAGCTCCAAACTTTGTCTATGTAACTCCTTCCATGGGTATTTAACCAAAGGAATTCTAAGAAGTCAACAACAAAGTAAAAGAAATTAAGATTATTCAATAATAGCTCACAGTATTAGTGGTCTCAATACCAAATAAAATGACACAGAATGGGTGAGAAAATGGATCTATGTGTTTGCTCCCTCTAGGAAACACACTTCATCATTAATGTTACACAGTACCTTAGTGTAATGAATTTTAAAAAGTATTCCAAGCAAATGGAAGAAACAAACAGGTGTATCTATTCTAATGTATGACAATATAGACTTCAAACTAAAACCAGAAGAATAAGACTGAGAATAAGAGAAAGAATAGTTCTGAAAGACCAAGAATATTTCATCATCATTAAATGAAAATCCAACTAGAGCATAATAGAATCCTAAACATTTCTATGCCAGATAAAACAGCACACAGTTTTGTAAAAACCAATATTAGATCTAAATTTACAGACTCGCTACCAACACAGGAAGTCTTCATTCCCACCAAAAGACAGATCATGAAGACAAAAACTAAATAGAAAAACTCTGGTGCAGAATGACATCATAAATAACAATGGGCATCACAGATATCTACGTTCCATCAAACTGTTACAGTAGCAACCCATGGCACTTTCTTCAAACTTAGTCACACAGTAAGACATGAAGCAAGACTCAAAAATTTGGGAAAATTGAAATAACACTTTGCATACTATCTGACCACCAAGAAACAAAGCTAGTTATTGAAAATAGAAATTACAGAAGGTACAAAACTCACAGAAGCTAAACAGTAGACTACTGGATGGAAACCAAGTCAAGAAAAAAAATTAAGAAGGAAATTAAAGATTTTTTAAAATTTAATTAAATGAAAACTCAACCTACCAGAATCTGTGGAATACAATGAAAAGTCAGTAATAAGAAAATGTTCACAGCACTGAGAACCTACATCAAAGTACTGGAAAGAGTATGTTGAAGATGTTAATATTGTACTGAAAGGACTTGGAAAAACAAGAACAAACAACACCCCAAAGGGGTCAGTGAGAAGAAATAATAAATGTTGCAGATAAAATTAATGAAATAGAAATGAAAAAAAAATCAATAAAAAAAAGGCTGGTTTATTTGAAAAGACTAAAACTACTGATAGATAATTTGATAAATTAAATAAAAGAAACAAAGCTGATCTCAATTAAGAAAACCAAAGATGAAAGGGGAAATAACCTGACAAATACTGTGGAAATGCAGAGAAACATACAGACATACATTTTTAAAATTCTATGGGGCTAGAGAGATGAGATGGTTCATCAGTGAAGAGCATTGGCTGTTCTTCCAGAGGTCCTGAGTTCAATTCCCAGCAACCACATGATGGCTCACAACCATCTGTAATGGAATCCAATGCCCTCTTCTGGTGTGTCTGAAGACAGCTACAGTGTACTCATATAAATAAAATAAATCTTTAAAAACATTCTATACTCCACTAAACTAGAAAACCAAAAAGAGATGGATGAATTTCTTGAAACATAAGACTTACAATAGTTAAATAAAGATGAAGTAAATAATTTAAATGGATCAATAGCAGCCAATGAGATAGGAACAGTTATTTAAAATTTACTAACTGAAAAATAGTCAAGGTCAAAGAAGAACTAACACCAATACTCAAATTATGCCATAGAGTGGAAAAGGAAGGAATACTTCCAAACTCTTTTTGAAGCCAGGATTACTCAGATATTAAAACCAGACAATAAAACAACAACAACAACAATAACAACAAAATTATCAGGCAATCTCTCTAATGAATATGGTTGCAAAACATTTCCAATAAAATACGTGTAAGCCAAATTCAAGAACACATTTTTAAAAATCAAAAAACAATCCTATATCCCTCAGATTAAACTTACTTCATTCCAAAGAATCAGGGATGGTTCAGTTGATAAATTGATAAATTACTTAAGGACACTCAAAGACAAAAGTCATATGATTATCTCATTGGATGCAGGAAATTCTGAAATTCTTTTGTCAAAATCCAACACCCCTTAAGTCCTAAAGACTCTAGGGATATTTGGATGCATCTCAACATAATAAAAACCCAAGCCCACAGCCAACATCACTGTAGTGATTTGAGTAAGAATGGCCCTCATGAGCTCCTATGTTTAAATATTTGTTCCCTAGTTGGTTGAACTGTTTAGGAAAAGATGGGAGATGTGATCTTGTTGGACAAGGTTTGCCCTTGGGTGTGGGCTTCGGGGTTTCAAAAGCCCAGGCCATTCCCATTTAGTGCTCTCTCTCTCTCTCTCTCTCTCTCTCTCTCTCTCTCTCTCACTCGCTCGCTGTGTGTGTGTGTGTGTGTGTGTGTGTATCTCTGGATTTCTCTTTCTCTCTGTCTCTCTGTTTCTCTCTGTGTCTCTCTCTGTATCTCTCTATCTCTCTCTGTCTCTGTCTTTCTTACTCTCCTCTGTGTCTCTTTCTGTCTCTCTGTCTCTGTGTCTCTCATATTCTCTCACTTTCTCACCTCTATGTTTCTCCCCCTCCCCTCCCCCTCCCTCTCTCCCTCCTCTCTCTCTCTCTCTCTCTCTCTCTCTCTCTCTCTCTCTCTCTCTCTCTCTCATGCTTGTGGACTAGGATGTAAGGGCTCAGTTACTGCTCCAGCACTATGCCTACATGCCCACTGCCATGATACCAACATGTTGGTTGTGAACTCACCCTCTGAAACTCCAAGTCCACACTAAACTATTTCTTCTATAAATTGTCTCCACCATGGTGGTTTGTCACGACAACTGAGAAGTAAACAAATACAGCGCAATGGAAGACATGGAGTCTGGGATTGTTCCCAAGAATTCAGGGTGACACAGTTCAAATAAGAGAATAGTGTGAACAGCAAAAAGAAATATCAAAATCTCCCACAATACGGACTCGGCAAAAATGAGCACATTAGAGCCAGATGTGCTGGTACAGGCCTGTAGTCCCAGAACACAAGCACTAGATGTGGGAAGACCAAGGTCAGCCTGGGCTACATGAGATGCCGTCTTAAACAATAAAACAAAAAAGCTGACTACAGTGTTCTTTCAAAACTATTTCATGTTTGATGATTTTGATGTTTTGAAACAAGGCTTCCCTCTGTATCCTGGACTGGCCTGGAACTCATTATGTCACCCAGAACAGCCTTGCACATACAGTCATCCTCCTGCTTCTGCCTCCTGTGTGCTGGGGTTAAAGGTGTGAGCTGCTGTATCTCGCTTATTTCTTTGTTTATATTCCAAACCATATTTTTAGCAGTATAAGATATTTACGTTTTAGGGTTTGCATTTGTTTCTAGGTATGGATACATTTTTACAAGTCATACATTCTTTAGACATGACTGCTCAATGTTAAAACATGATTAAGACTAAAAGTAGCATAGAGATTAAAAGTAAAGTTCATTTTTGAAACTTTAACAAAAATTGACCTGAGGTGTGTCACATACAGAGGTGTTACATTCTTAATGACTATGAGGATTAAATTCAACAGGGTCCATTGAGTCAGAAACGATAGGTCATGCCTGCATTCCCAGCACGCAGGAGGCAGAGGAGAAAGGTCACTAGTTCTAAGCCTGCACTGACCACAGAAAGACCCTACCTCAAAGAAAGCAAAACAGGTGCAATCCACAAGGTAGTTTTGCTACTGAAAAAGAAAAATATTTACTCTGGCACAGTCATCCTCTACCTTCCCAGTGCTGTGACCCTTTAATACAGTTCCTCAAGTTGTGGTGACCCACAACTATAAAATTATTTATCTTGCTACTTTGTAACTGTAATTTTGCTACTGTTGTAAATCATGCTGTAAATACCTGTGTTTTCCAGTGGTATTAGGCTACCCCTGTGAAAGGGTCATTTAATCCTCCAAAAGAGTCACAACCCACAGGTTGAGAACCGCTATTCTGACACATATTTAAAGAATAGTTTACAGGGAGCTGGACTGATGGCTCTGTATTTAACAAAACTTGGTGCTCTTGCAGAGAACCCAAGTTTGGTTTGCTGCACCCACATGGTGGCTCACAACCATCTGTAATTCTAGTTCCAGAGAAACTGACATTCTCTTCTAGCTGCTGCAGGCATCAGGTACATAGACATACATGCAAGCAAAAGATATAAATATAAAACAAAATAAATAATTAAAAAATTAGGTTGCAAGTGATCAAACTTTGAAAAGAAAATTAAACCCACTTGTAGTGATAGCAAATTTTGTTTTGTTTTTAGCCACAATAAACAAAGTCAGAACATGCAAGAGATCTAAGATTTGTTTTTAACCTATAGATAAATTTTATTTTTTTAATTATAAAACTGTTGGTTTAAATGTCTAGTCTCCTGTTAGGAGATGGCATAGATGGTTTGATGCAGCTGACTGCTCTCAAGTTTCTGATTCCCAGTAAGATCAAGGTGTATAGACTCCAGAAGCAAATGTCCAGGGAGGACAGATGGACAGACAGAATGTCAGTTTGGTAGTAAGCGGAAAACGGGAAAGTGGAGCCAGCGTCAGACAGCTTGAATCAGGGAGACAAGAAACTCCAGATGAGTGCTTCCTGAGCAGACTTTGTACTCTGAGCTTATTTCTTTTTCCTTACTCTGTACCAAAATCCTGTGAAGTCTTGTTTTTACAAGAATTGGAAATGGGAGATCAAAAGAACATTCCAAATAAGAGATTTGAAACTATAGTGTTACTTTTGAAGTTCAAAGTCAAGGCCCTTGCAACATCACGTAGTAACAAGCAAGCTCGAGCTCTGGCCATGAGCTGGAATCCACGGCCTTTCCTCTACAGGGCTGCAACCCCTTGTTGGATCAACAACTGGACTAGCAGAGGCATGATCGATGTGACAGGGCCACCACCCTGATGCACACCTATCCACCTACTTATGTTCCTGTGGAACTGGAAGTCAGGGGTGGAGTCCACTAATGACTCCCAGATTTACAGCTTCTAGCACAGCGCATCAGTTTAAGTGGGTGGAGGTGGAGAGAAAACTCATACACACTACAACTTGAAGCAAAGGAGAGATTTCTGTGCTCTGGATTCACAAAGAACAGCCTTCACAGGAAGAGACTCTTTGCCACTTTTGTTTAAGAAGGATAGCTTTATCTTTCTTCAGATTGGCCTGATGCTCTTATTTTTTTCCCCTTTATTCCATTACATGCAGTAGTGTATCTATAGCCAAAGGCTAGGGATGGGTTGTGTTCGGTAAAACACTACACTGGTTCCAGGCAATACTTAGAGACGGTGAATAGTTTTAAATGGCATTTCTCAGCCAGGAAAAAAAAAAAAAAAAAAAAAAAAAAAAAAAAAAAAAAAAAAAAAAAAAAAAAAAAAAAAAAAAAAAAAAGGACAGGTGCCAGGGAATGCCTTTGAGTTCTAAATGATGAATGGCACTTGTTTAAAATAAAACGCTGAAGATTATTACTAGTTTAATAGTATTTTTGACAGTGATGAGGACTGAACCCACAACCTTCATATGATGGATAAACACTTCAGTAATGATCAACAGCCACCAAATAATATTTAAGAAACATTTGAGGAGGCTGGACAGACGGTTCAACTGTTAAGAACACAAACTGCTCTTCCTGCAGAGCTGGGTGCGTTCAGTTCCCATCATCCACATAATGGTTAACAATTGCCTGAAACTACTTCTGGGGATCCAACACCCCCTTCTGGCCTCAGTAGCCACCACATGCTTATTAGTAGTGCACAGAACCACATGCAGGCAAAAGACATGTACACTTAAATAAAAATAAAATCTTATCCAAATAAAATTATTTTTAAAAGAAATATTTGAATTAACTCTTAAAATATATGTGGAATATATGTGGACATATTTTTATATAGAAATGTATATATGGTATTTTTCCTGTGATATAGATTGTACTCTCGCTAAACCTTTATATGAACATTTTAATTACACTGTTTTCTTCAAATATTATTGAATACAATAAAAATTCTTGAAGCTCTTGGTTCAGACCCTTTCTTAAATATACCTGTTCATTTATTATTTCCTTTAATGGTCAAAACCTGTCCTGACCCTTGATGGTACTACCCATGTATTTATCTTATCATTTTACTTTATTGCTTTCTTGAGAAAATACATTGTTCATCACAAATTTCTTTTAATTTATTACACTGTTTATTTATTTTACATAAAAAGGAGCAGTTGCCACGGTGTGCATATGGAAATGAGGATAAATTGTGGGAATTGGTTCTCTTTTTCCATCATGGGGGATTGAAATTACATCATCAGACTTGAAGTCAAGTGCCTTCACCCACTAAGGCCCAGCAGTTTTATTACTAATGCTAAGAATAAGCATGTTTGCAATAGCTAAAAAGATAGGGTTATCTATATAAAGTAAAAACCTTGAATCTCTCTCCTCTCTTTAACTCTGTCCCATAACACATTTCATATGAACAAATTAAATACCTTTCCACACCTTTCTCCATATTTATATCAGTACCTACAAAACTTCCTTTCTTTTTATTATTTATTTAATGTATAATTTTGTACCCTTCAGAAATTGCTTAACGAATTATTAGTATTTTTCTGGAAATTGTTATCCCTAACTTTTTTTGATAGAGATGTATCGCTCCATACTGTAGCTGACCTGCTCCAATGTTAACAAGTATGTTGCTTTTATATTTTTTACACTATTTGGAAGATTACAATAGACCCTTGTGGAGAGGGCTTCCACAAGGTTACTGCGTACAGAAAGCTCCTCTGAGGTACTATCACAGTACTAACAGAGTATCTCCAGGTCTCTTTCCCAAGAGTCTAGCATTCCTTCTGGGCATGTGATTCCTCTGGTACTTGTGATTTAAACGCAAACTGTCCCTCACAGGCTCAAACATTTGAACACTTGGTCCCCAGTTGGTGCTGCTGTTTGGGAGGGTTTAGGAGGTGTGGCCTTGATAGAGGGAATATGTCATTGGTGGTGAGCTTTGAAAGTTCACAGGCTCTCCCTACTTTTAGTTCACTCAATTTCCTGAATGTCATGAAATGGATGAGGTGAACTCTGAGCTTCTCTTGCTCTTGCTGCTGTGTGGATCACTCACTACTATGCCTGCTTCCCTGATGAACTCTATTTTTTTCTAGAATCAGACCCAAAATAAAGTCTTTTTCTTTTATATATCTTACATACGTCACTTTTGCTCATGATGCTTTATTGCAGCAACAAAAGAGTGACCAATAAAAGATCCAGTTGTTGTTTTTGTCATTGCTGTTTTTTGAGATGGAGTTTCCTCTCGGGTTGCTTGTGCTAGCTCAAAACCCCTGTACCCACACCCAACTTCTGTAGCAGCTGGGATTAGAAGCCAGCTTACCACCACACCCAACACCACTTTACTCTGTCTGTCTCTGACTCTTAGTGATACTGATTATGCTTTTTAAAATGTCAAGTTTGTTAGTTTTGTTTGTGGATTCTTGTAGCTCTATGCTGGCAACTGAATGCAACAGCCTGAGTGAATTAGAAAAGTGCTTTCCCACTGGACCCCTGCCATGCAGATTCATTCACTCTGGAAAGTTCCACTGACTATGCTTCGCATCCATCTCAAGGCCTGCCACCATGCTGAGGTTTAGCTCACTGCACAAAGTCCTTTGTTCCTTGACTTCTTCTTTACTAAGACGACACACACTCCTAAACTTTCTTCCTCTAGATAGACTTGCTCCCGTTTCTCAATTTCAATTTCTCCCAATGCCTTTCTTCTTACTCTTACTTCCTTCCCCCTAAATATTCTTGGAACACCTAGTAATCCAACTAACTGAGGTTTCCAATCCCATCTGTTCTCTCATACACATTAACAGTCTTTCCCAAATGAAACAATCGAAGCTTTTGGATGTGATGCTTCTTAATTATCTTTGGGATTGTGTGATATCTGAATTGCCCTAGCAACAGTCTAGGAATATGGGTCAATATGGCAGTCATGCTGAGCTGTCAGGGAGACTAAGAAGGCTCGGACATCATTTAATGTTCAGACTTCTCAGAATCCATGCCCTCCCAAACCTAAGGTATACACAAAGTTTGTTCCCCCAACACTAAACGTGGTGTCTTCTGAATAATCCAATCAAAACAGGAAGAAGGTCTGTAGCTCGGGGATCCCACAGACAGCGTGAAGCCCGGCCTACAGCCCGCTGTCTGAACGAGGGATCCTACTGACAGCATGAAGCCCGGCCTACAGCCCGCTGTCTGAACTAGGTATCGCCCAAAACTGGTCAGCAGCACCTAGCACATTCTGGGCCTCCTCATGTTAATCTTTCTGCCATACTCAAGGAAACTCTTCTTTTTCCTGTCTTTTAGCAAAGTCTAGTTAAGTATAAACACAACAACCACTGTAGTCCAGATTTACTCAGACCCACTGAGAGGTTTGGAGTGTTCAGAACAAGGAACTTCATCAAATCCAGGATTATTTTCCAAAACATCATAACTTAGGTAGATCTTAAATAAATTATCGCAATTCATCACAAATGCCTTCTTCCATTTCATACTCGGCCTAAAGAAACTTGTTGTTAAGGACCTCCTTTCTCTTTCTGCTTTGTAAAGGATTGGGTAGAGTTTAAGCTGAACTTAAGTTATGATTCTGTAGTAATCTTGGCAGGACTTAATGAGGTACTTATTCTCATAAGAAATGTATCAACACGATAAAACCCAGCAGACCTTGTAAGGGCGCCTTTCCTATTATCCCTCTCAAAGTTGGTGGAGTCATCTTCATTGTCCTTTCAAGGGCAGGAATAAATGCTGGCCACCATGTGTCACATCATCTCCCTCCCTCCCCCTGTTGCCTTCACTTCCTGTGTTTCCACTGTTTTAGATGACAAGTTGGGGGTGGAAAAATCTTTGGTTTTCTGCCTGACTCTTTCATTTCCACAGTTCACTGAGGGTTGGTCCACTCAGGCTGAAGCATCCACATTGAATCATTTTCCTTTCAAAAGTGAATATCATAAATTCAATGTATTTACCATGTTCTGCTTACTCATTTACTAAGCATCTCTCTTCCACATTTTAACAGTGGTGCTATCAATTCAAGTGCATACTTATCTCCTGAGAGTTTGCCTCCTGTCACCCAAAGGTAGAATTCCTGGCTCAGACACTACTTTATTAATATTATTATTTTGGAGGAACCTAAAAATGGCTCAGAATGGCTAAGCCATTTTACATTTCTCCATATATTTGTCAGTAGCTTCTATTCTGACATTGTTCTTTTAACAGTAGCTGTGTTAAATTAAAAAGTCTTTGAGCTGTGCTAGTTATCAAGAAGGTACAACTAATGCAAAGGAAATAGATAACAGAAGAAAGCATAAAGATTTATAATGTTCAGTTAAGGTGTGAGAATCTCTAACCTGTCAATCAAAGAAGAAAACTTTAAAATCACAAGAGGGAGTGAAGCAAAAGATAAAATGCCTTCCAGTGCTAGGTGTTGGGGAGGATAGGTTGGCTCTCTTGGTGAGCTTGCAGGCGGTATGGCTAAAGAAATACACCCAGCTCCTGCCCTGCAAGCCAACAGCACTGTTCCCAGGCCATGCAAGAACATGAAGAAATATGTGACCTAACAGTGTTTGTACTTGAGCTTTTAGGTTACAAGCCTTGGCCCTTGACAACCCCAACAAGCTACATTTAACCACCCACCTAGGAAAAAGAGGAGAAAGATTTATTCAACCACTTGGAAGAACAACAAATAAAGGGCCCAGAAACTCCAGGTTAATCTTGCGTGTGTGTGTGTGTGTGTGTGTGTGTGTGTGTGTGTGTGTGTGTGTTGGGGTGGGGTGTGAATACTGATAAGAGCTGTGTATAAATAGAATTGGGACAGGAGATAAGTATAATTAATCAGTCCCGGTCAAGATGTTGTCACATCCATCATTATACCAGCTTCAGTGAGTTGCTATAGTCATTAGGCTTGTTTCTACAGGACGATCTGCTCCAGGGAGTAGCCCATTTCACTTCTCACCAATCTTCGGTTTTTACAGAATCTCAGTTTCCACGCTCATATTTTTCCTACATGTTTTAAATTCCTCCACATCGTTAACAATACATCCTGGACATTTAAAGGAGACCAGCATTACCATGGAAGTGTCTGAACAAAACAAACTTTGTTTGTTGAAGTGGGCATGCTTTGGAAGAACCAACATTGAAGCCAATGAGCATTTGCCTTCTACTCTAACTCAGAGACATGAGGCTAGCTGTGCCATTTCCCCACTGGCTGGAGACTGACCTCACAGACTTATTTTGTTAGCTAGTCTGAGAAGATATGGAGAACAGGAAATGAAAGAGGAAGGGAAAGAGGTCACTTCTCCAAGGAGAAAAAGGTCACTACTTCAGGCCATCAAATTCCTAGAATGGAGTAGTGGACCTATTTTCCTGGTAAGGATGATTAAAACATTCATGGCAAAATCTTACAAGGTCGGAGAGACTGAAAAGATTTTAATTCCTTGTCCTAAACACAAGTCGTATAGCATTTGAGAGAAAAAGACTCCTATTTGGTATTTCTTACAACACCATGGACATTTCTTCCACCTCACTGACTTTCTCGTGTGTGACGTGAATTGATTTCATTATCTCACCTATCTCCATCCCTGTTGGCTTGAGCCTTTAAAGATGGCGACCTGGACTCTATCTCTCTACCATACTTCTATTTTTGTGCCTTTGGTTTCAGTTATTGCAGAGCTGGTGGCTTGTGAAGGTGGAATGGTGGCTTGTCCTCTCACCCCTTTTTGTACTTGTTGTGTTTTATGCATTCGTTGGAAGAGAATTGTCCGACACTTTTTGAGTTTTCATTTTTTCCCCTACCCCCCTTTTTTTATGTTTTCTTTTATGTGAATATTTTTGATGAGTTATCTTCACCCAAGATTCTAATACCCACCACTATGTAAGTAGAGTACCTGGCTACAGGGTAACAACAACAACAACACATGATTTGACAGAAATTCTGGTGCTGCCATGTGAAAGAAAGACACTTAAAGCAAAGGGTATAGGATTCTGAAAAAAAAATAGTTGGATAAACAATTAGGACATAACCAATCCTAGGAGTGGTTGAGGAGAAGGTTTTATTATAGATATGAGGGAGAGCACAGGCAGAATCATCTGGGAGGATCCAGATTAAACTGGGCCAGCAATATGAACCAACAGTCATGAAAGGAGAGAGGGGTTTGGGGTAAAGAGAAGAGAAGGAGGCAAGCTGACCAAGAGAGATCCAGGAACAGAAACAGACAGGAGCCAAGAAAGCATGTGCAACCAAAATGGCTGAATTATGTAGGGAAGAGACGCAGAAGCCCAGCCTCTGGGAGGGAGAGGTTTAGGGTAGGGACCTGGCTGACTTGCTGGGCAGAACCACAGGAACTGCAAGATGCTGAAAGTGCTGGCCAGCATCTGCTCTCAAATATTGATAGGCCCCTCAGTTAGCCATTTGTCCAGGGTTTCTTTACCACCTTAAAATAATTTATTTTATTTGATTACGTATTTATTTTAGACCTAAGACTTATCCATGTGAAAACACAGCTCTTAACTCAAAGGAGATAAGAAGTAATTTATTCAGGAGCAAATTTGAATCATCATCATGGCCCGAGGACACAAATTCAGCTCCCCTCACCTTCCATGGCTCCAGTATGGAAGCAGTTTCATGGACTATTTATGGTAAAGGAACAAAAGATGCTATAAATCAAGGCATTTTAAAAACAAATTGGTGGAGGCTGGAGAGATAGCTCAGCGGGTAAGAACACTGACTGCTCTTCCAGAGGTCCTGAGTTCAATTCCCAGCAACCACATGGTAGCTCAAAACCATCTGTAATGGGATCCTATGCCATGTTATGGTGTGTCTGAAGATAGTCACAGTGTACTCATATATATATAATAAATAAACATTTGAAAGAGAGAAAGAAAGAAAGAAAGAAAGAAAGAAAGAAAGAAAGAAAGAAAGAAAGGAAGGAAGAAAGAGTGGAAACATCAGAGAGGCAAGCTACACTCAATGGTAAGAACTGTTGTAGGTCTTTGATACTATTTGGCAATATTCTTTTTTTCTTTAAAGATTTATTTATTTTATTATGTGTAAGCACACTGTTGCTGACTTCAGACACCCCAGAAGAGGGCATCAGATCAAATTACAGATGGTTGTGAGCTACCATGTAGTTACTGGGATTTGAACTCAGGACCTTTGGAAGAACAGTCAGTGCTATTAACCGCTGAACCATCTCTCCAGCCCTATTTGGCAATATTCTTAACCCACTGATTAGTATGAAACTGGACTTTTACTAAGTTAATACATTCCAAAAAGGTTTTCATCTGTTTTTCTGGATGATAAATCTAGGTTCTAGCAGAATGTTAGGTCAGACACAGAGATGAAGCAAAAAATGTCTATTTAATACTCCAAAGATTACCCAAGTAAAATTATAATTAGGGTCTGCTTTTGCAATACTCCAAACTCTCCAAGTTCAGATGAGCTAATCTCTACTGATGCACCTTTTGTGAATTCTATTAATAATTAAGAAATAAAAAATATTTATGGTGTTTTGAAACATGGCTGTGCTAGAACTCACATGTAAACCAGGCTAACCTAGGTAATTCATAGAGATCTATCTGCTTTCACCACCATTCCTGGCTACAGAAAAACTCTTTTAACAAAATCTTAGAAAAAAAGTCTCTCTAAATTGAGGAAATAGATATCTTCAAAGGTACAAGAAGCATACAAAATATCAAATAGGACCAGAATAGAAACTTTTCACAACATATAAAAACCAAAATACTAAATGTACAGAACAAAGAAACAATATTAAAAGCTGCAAGGAAAAAGACTAAGAAACATGTAAAGGCAAGCCCATTATAATATCTATCTAATGAAGACTCTGAAAACCAGAAAGACCTGGGTGGATGTTCTACAAGCTTTGAGAGACAACAGATAGCAGGCCAGACTATTATACCCAGAAAAACTATCAATTCAACAGGGATAGAAAAACATTTTAAGACGTAAACAAATTAAAGCACTTTATAGCCACCAATTCTGCCCCACAGAAGGCACTAGAAGGAAAACTGAAGGGAAGAGGAACAACACACAAGGACTCAAGAAATAAATCATCCAGAAGAGTTAAAGAGAGGGGAAACCCCCAAACCACAAGAACAAAATAACAGGAACCAATAAATACTGTTTGTTAATAACTCCTAATAGCAGTGGTCTCAAACCCCATTAAAAAGACACAGACTAACAGAACTAATTAAAAAATAGGATGAGCTTTCTGCTGCATCCAAAAAAACACACCTAACCATCAAGGACAGATATCACCTTAGAGTAAAAGGACAGAAAAGGGTATTCCAGTCAAATATATACTCAAGAAGCAAATAGGTATAATTATTTTAATATTTGACAAAATAGACTTCAAATAAAAAGTAATCAAAAGTGATAAGGGAGGACATGGCATACTTCATCAAAGGGAAAAAATCCACCAAGAGGACATTATAATTCAAAATACTTATGCATCAAACATGAACACATCCAATTCCATTAAGTAAGCACTAGTAAACCTAAAATCACAACTGATTCTGACACTGTAACAATGGGTGAACTGATGACCCCACTCTCACTGTGAGACAATGTAGGGAGCGGCAGTTGCTCTGGAATGGCAGTTGCTCAGGAATGGCAGTTGCTCAAGAATGGCAGTTGCTCTGGAGTGGCAGTTGCTCCGGAATGGCAGTTGCTTGGGAAAACCCGGGCTCTCTCTTCAGTCCCTCCTCAAGCAATAGCCCCTCCCGAACGGGCAATATGCTAATGAGGTGTGGCTTGTGATAAGAATGAATGGGCAATATGCTAATGGGTGTGGCTTGGTTCACCAATCCACATCCACTACGACACCCCCTCCCCTTCCCTGGGAGAGTATAAAAGCAGCAGCTCTGCTGCTGTCCTGGGTCCTGGGAATCAACTATCAAGGCGCTCCTGAATAAAGCTGTCTGAGAAGATCCCGGTGGTGGCCTGTCTTTCTTGCTGGTCGACGGAGGCAGGGAGGCGCGCCGCAAGACAAGTTATCTAGACAAAAGCTCAATAACAACATAAATCAATTGGCTCTAACAGACATCTACAGAACATTATACCCAAACACTAAAAGATACATTTTCTTCTCAACAGCTCATGGAACTTTCTCCAAGATTGGCTACATATTCAGACACAAAGCAAGTATTAAAATTTGTAAAAGAGGGGCTGGTGAGATGGCTCAGTGGGTAAGAGCACCCGACTGCTCTTCCGAAGGTGATGAGTTCAGATCCCACTACCCATAATGAGATCTGATGCCCTCCTCTGGTGCGTCTGAAGTCAGCTACAGCATACTTAAGAAGAATAAGAAACAAATCCTTGGACTGGAGAGACCAACCAGAGTGAGCAGAGCCAACTGGAGTGAGCGGGGCTGGCTGGAGTGCGGAGCTGGCCAGAGTGAGTGGGGTTGACCACAACAAGGGAAAAAATGTAAAAGAATTAAGGTAGCACCGCCCATCCTGTCGGACCACCAAAGGTTAAAAACTGGACATCAGCAATAGAAATGATAGAAAGTATACAAACCCATGCCTCAGATAGATAACTTATCCCACCAATAACTCCTTCAATGCAGGAAGTAGGTTAAATCTTGATGTGTCATTTGCCAAAAGGGTCCCATAGACCTCCCCAGACACCACAAGTTATTGTCAAGGCTATTGGTTACTCTCCATACCCTGATGGTAAAGCCTCAACGCAAAGGACACTGCTTCCCTATGCCATCAACCATGGGGAGATTGAACTGGTGTACAAACAGAAGTTTCACTCCTACTGACTAGTACTCTTGGTCTTAGAAGTTACTTTGCACGTGTCTGGAGGGAAAGGGTTATCACCATTATGTCCCAGCTACAGATCTTACAACAGAGACCTACCTGAAAGACGTACTAAGGCAGTAATGGTACAATATTATGGGAATAGCTAACCACTACTTTATTAGATTTCAGGTTCACTTCAAGAGATGGAACCCATACGTGATGCTGATGATGTGGGCGAGAACCTGAGACTATATAGGTCATTGGCCTAGGGGGAAACCTATTACTATCACTCTGCAAAAGGAAAACAGTAATAAAATTACTCCTAATGACATATTTCTGTCCCCACATGTCAGAGTACTGCTCAACCTTCATTGCAGAAGCTTCTTCTTGAAGTATATAATAATTAACAAAGTATATAATAATTAACAAAGAGACTCACAAGTGCACAGTATGTAGAGAATGAGAAACTTTGGAGCACCCAACCCTAAGTGGTGTGTCTTTATCACACAACTTCCTTCAAGGCTCATGAGTTTATGCAGAAAGAGGAAACAAAAAGACTGTAAGAGCCAGAGGTCCTAGATGAGTCCAAGGAGACAGCATCTTCAAGAGACAACAAAACTGATATAGAAAACTGGAGAGACCACAAGAGTGTGCCTGAGACCTGCACATGTTCAAGCTGGAGGTGGTACCAGCACTGAAGTCATGAGTTTTCATCCCGAAGTAAGAAGCTACTTGCATTTGATACCTGCTGGGAAAGGGATATTCAGTTTTCTCCAGTGCAGTGTCGTTATATCAGCCATACTCTAGGGTAGGCCCCAACTAGGACTCCTTCGCCAACAGAAAAGGGGCTGCATGTTTTTCTGCACATGTTTTGATTGGCATGTTTTGATTTACTACAAAAGGGGATGCTCACCCAGTAACGGGGCCTGGAAAGATGGCTCAGTGATAAAGCTCTCTGGCTGCTCTTGCAGAGGACCCCAGTTCAACTTTCAGCACCTGCATATCAGCTCACGACTACCTAAACCTCCAGCTCCAATGAGTCTGACCCCCTCTTCAGGCCTCCACAGGCACAGGGCACACATGTGGTTCACAGAAATAGAAACAGGCAAAACACTCATATGCATATCACAAAGATAAACTATTCTTAATCCCAGCACTCAGGAGGCAGAGGCAGGCGGATTTCTGAGTTCGAGGCCAGCCTGGTCTACAAAGTGAGTTCCAGGACAGCCAGGGCTACACAGAGAAACCCTGTCTCGAAAAACCAAAAGAAAAAACTTAAAATATCTAAATAGTAATTAAAACTTTGAAAGCCAGATGACTTTAAAAGAAAATTCACATTTATATTAGATTTAAAACTTTCAGGAATCAATTTAAAGAAGAGGTAAAAGACTTCTGTGGTGAAAACCTTCAGACACTAAAGAAGGAGCTGGAAGACAATGACTATACTACCAAAAGTAAGCTCAGGTGNAAAAAACTTAAAATATCTAAATAGTAATTAAAACTTTGAAAGCCAGATGACTTTAAAAGAAAATTCACATTTATATTAGATTTAAAACTTTCAGGAATCAATTTAAAGAAGAGGTAAAAGACTTCTGTGGTGAAAACCTTCAGACACTAAAGAAGGAGCTGGAAGACAATGACTATACTACCAAAAGTAAGCTCAGGTGACACTATTCACAGAACTCTAAAGGGCAATCCCGCAATTCAAATAAAAGCACAAAAGGTTTCAAAAACCTGAAGCAACCCTGATCAGAAGGAGCAGCAGTGCGGGCATCATAAGACTTAACCTCAAGCTGTATGCCAGAACCATAGCAACAAGAACAGTGCAACGCAGATAGACACGCAGCTAGAAATGTAGACAATGGACTAAGGGACCAGAAATGAACCCACACGCGACAGCTACCTGATTTTAAAAAATAAAAACAAAGCCTCTAAAAATGTAACTTGGCAGAGAAAGCAGCCTCTTAAACAGCCGGTGCTGGGGAAGTGAGATTTCCACAGACAGAAGTATGGCACCCGCTCCCCGTCTCCCTCTCTCTCTCTGCACAAAAATCTATTGAAATCAAATTGGTGACCTTAATGTGTCTCCTTAAACTTTGAAAGATCTAGTTGCAACAGGAAAACACACTGGAGACATAAGCAAGAAATTTCCAAATAGGCCCCCAATAGCAGAAGAAATAATCTCAAGAATAGATATGTATGGGGTGGTACGAAGTTAAAAAGCAACTCCGTGCAAAGAGCGGTCCATGGCAAAACCTTTGCCAAGAACAGACAAAAGACTCATAGGAAACACTAAGGTAAACAGTGCAAACAGGATTTCCCAATCAACAAATGGCCTAGCTCACTAAATAAAATGGGTCTCAAAGGATTCTGACTGGGGTGAGATGGAATCTCAAGGAGATTTCTTAACTTTAAAAATGTATTCATCAGGGGCTGGTGAGATGGCTCAGCAGGTAAGAGCACCCGACTGCTCTTCCAAAGGTGATAAGTTCGGATCCCAGCAACCACATGGTGGCTCACAACCATCCTTGATGAGATCTGGCGCCCTCTTCTGGAATGCCTGAAGACAGCAACAGTGTACTTACATATAATAAATAAAATAAATCTTTAAAAAAAAAAAAAAAAAAATGTATTCATCAGTGGCGGTGGCGGCAGTCATCGTTATCATCATTTGTATGTGCACATGCCAGGCACACACGGTCATGCTAATCATATCAACATGCCTGTGCAGCAAATACTTTCACCTGCTTGATCAGTCCCACCCTCCAGAATCCTCAAGGTAGTTTTAATTGTCATTTCCCTGGTGGCCGAGGAAGCTAGCCACATTTAAAGATACTGATCGGCATTTACAGTTCTTCCTTCCAGACCCATTTTATTCGGTTTATCTGGGTCTTTGTTGATTGGGAGTTTCAGTTTGTGGTGTTTTAACATTTGTATTTCTTATACATCCTGTGTATTCATCTCCTGCCTGTTTTTTTCCGTACTTTTGGTTTTTTTCCTTTTAGCCTTTTTCATTGATTGGAAATGTCACTCATGCATGTATGTTTTGATCTAATCCACCTCATTCCCTCCCCAACCATCTCCTGCTCTGCCATATCCCCCTTCCAATCTCATGAGGTCCGGTTTTCCAAACCCTCTGAATCCACTTTGTGTTGTCTGTATGTGTAAGTTTTAGGAGCATGTACTGCAACACACATAGCCTCCCTGGTTCTGCCTTCCTGAAGAAAATGGCTTCTCCCTCACCCAGTCGTCATCAACTGTCAATAGCTCCACCGACAGCAACACTGTGACCACCTCCCTCTTCCACACTGGAACGGCTTGGTCTCTTACAGCTCTTGTACACTCTGCCACGAATATGGTGAGTGTGTGTGTCCAGCTGTACTGCTATATCTGAAAAACAGTTTCTTTAGTCATCCTCTGCCTCGGGGTCTAACAATCTTTCCACTCCTGGGATGATATGATTCCACAGGCTAGACAGGAGGAGTATGCTATATATGTCCCTCAGTGAGGAAAGTAAGAAGTTCAGGAGTTTCCCCCGCAGGATGATCAATGCCAGTTCTCCAGCTATAATGGAACCTATCAGTTGCAGTGTTCTTAAAAAAAGCAGTATCTCTTCCTGTAGCTAGGCAATAGACGGTTTGCTAGGCTACCAACTACAGTATGTCAACACTAAAACCAAAACACAAGTCTGAGTGGTGTCTCATTCAGACTGAAGTAGCTAGCTGGCCAGTTCTTATTTGTTTGTTTTACATTTCAGTCTCCAATAACTTTAAACCGAAGTAATTATTAGTATATCCTGGCATACTGTATAGGTTACCTCGGTTAGGAATTTATAAGTGTTCACAGTCTAGAACACTAGTGTGTGCGTGCACACATGCACACACACGCACACACACATATATATTCTACAGGGCAAACTTTATTTTTGTCTAGATTTTTATCTGTGTTATTTTTTTATTCTCTGTCAGGCCATCACAAAATAGTCAGAAGGTAATAAAACCTCAGCTTATCTGATGTGTGCTTTCACAGCCCACTAAAGCAGGACAAATAAATACAACAAAGTGATTTTAATAAAAACCCTTTAACCAGAAATAGTAATTAATAAACCACAAAAAAATGATGTTTTAGCTTAAATAGGGGAAGAAAGTTGTAGAAGACTCATGATCAGATCTGTGGATTCTGATCAGTTCACCATGACTCACGAGAAGATTCTGGGTGGGTCTATTTCCTCAGAGACAAGCCAGGCAAGGAGGCTATTACTCATCCTACCTCACAGGGAAGATGTTTGGACTATCTAATTAGAAACTGTAGAGGGTCATTAAAACACACCATATAATTACTTTTGAATGTTCATCTTATCCTATGTAATTAAATGGAAAAAAAGTAATTTGTTTTACTTTTCTAGTCGTCTCTCTTTATTTAAAATTTTTATTATTATGGGCATATATATATATATATATATATATATATATATATATATATATATATATATGAAATTGTAATTACTTTCTCCCCTATACCCTCCTATTTTTGTCCCAACCCTATCAATTAACCTTATCTCCTCCATTCCTTTTCCCAAGTTTATGCCTTCTGGTTTGTGACAAAGTTAGTTTAACTAGGGCCATCTGTGTCATCCCTGGATAGGATGAGTTCACTAGGGACTGATGAGGTCATCAAAGAGTGCACAAATAAAGAAACGATTGTCTGGCTCTCTAGGCCTCTCAGTTGTAAACAGTGGAGCAGTAGGGCAACCTGAGTGCATCCTCCCCCTGTTCCTTCCTGTTCACATGCCTGTTCCTTTGTACTCCCGTAGGTATTCAGACATCCATGGACACAGGTATGACTGCAATAACGGCTGCACCCTGTCGAGAAGTCGGCACTGGCCAGCCTTACTCCCTATCTTCCTTCTTTTACATTCTTTCTGCCCCTTCTTTTGCGGTGTTCCCTGAGCCTTAGAGGGGATGGCATAAATGTCTTCTCCGGGGCTCTACATTCATCTGTCACTCGCTCTTGTGCAACCACAAGTCCTTGCATTCCCACTATTTACTGCAAGGAGGAGCTCCTCTGACTAAGGATGAGAGTCTATGGGTACGATAGCGCATGAAAGATCCCAGCACTTTGCGGGCAAAGACAGGCAGATCTCCGAGTTCACGGCCAGCCTGGTCTACAGAGTGAGATCCAGGCCAGAAAGCAAGAGAAACCCCGCCCCCCCGCCCAAAAAAGTAATAATAATAAAAATAAAATAAATAAATATATTGGTGTATGGCAGCTTGAAGTTGCCAGCTAAGCTAAATAACAATATGAAGTTCCTCATCAGGGCCTATGATCTCCCCTGACGTGGGCTTTTGACCAGGCTGATGAAATCATGCATGTGAAGTAGGGCTAAAGTCCAATCCAAGAACAATTTTTGTCCTGGTTAGGTTTTTGTTTTGTTCTGTTCTTTGTCAACTATCTGAGCCATCAGAGAAGATGGCTAGCTAGAGCCATCTGAGAAGAAGAGAACCTCAACAGAGAAAAATGCCTCCACAAATCAGGCTTGGGGGCAAGTCTTTAGGGCTTTTCTTGATTAACCATTGATGTGGGAGGGCCCAGGGACCCAGTCTGTTGTGGGTGGGCCCACCGCTGGGAAGGTGGTCACGGAGTGTATAAGAAAGCAAACCAACAAGCCGAGCAAGCCTAGGAAGTAAGCCAGTAAGCAGTATTCCTCCACAGTCTCTGCCTCTAAGTCCTTGCCCCAAGTTCCAGCTTTGACTTTCGGTGGTGGTGATGGGCTGTACCCTTTAAGCCAAATAAATCATTTCCTCCGCCAGTTGTTTTTGATTGTGGCGTTTGCTCCAGCAATAGAAACTTAACTATTACAGCTGGCTAACTAGGTAAGAGTAATAACCCTATTTCAGAAGTGGGCACGTCTTGTCTGGCAGGTTTTTTACTGAAGTTCATAGAATTCACAGGAGAGCAGGACCACTGACGTTCTTTCTCCCCAGTAGCCTGTGGAGCATCCTCCAGCACTATGAAGGTTTGCAGGTAGGAAGGCAGCTTCCAGTTCAGTTCTAGCCTGTTTTATGGTATCTTCAGCAATAGAGTCTTATCTACTTTTAGGAAGAAACTGCAGCAAATGGTGAAAAGCTATATTTTAAGGGGAGCCCCTGGAACCTGTCTGACCAACAACTCATAAAGAGGTGTGTTACCCACATCTTAGCTAGGGCTGATATTGCTGTGATGAAACACCATGACCAAAAGCAACTTGAGAAGGGAAGGGTGTATTTGGGTTACGTATTCCAAGTCATAGTCCATTGAAGGAAGCCAAGGCAGGAACTCAAACCGGGTGGGAACCTACAGGCAGGAGGTGATGCAGAGGCCATGGAGAAGTGCTGCTTACCAGCTTGCTCTTCGAGGCTTGCTCAGCCTGTAGCACCACTCACGATGGACAGGCCCTACCCCATTAATCACTAAGAAAATACCCTATAGGTTTGCTTACAGCCGGATCGCATGAAGGCATTTTCCCAATTGAGGCTCCCTCCTCTCAGATTACTATAGATTTTATCAAGTTGACATAAAGCTAACCAGCACATACATATAAACAAGATGATTTAATAACCCAGGGTTTCTGGGTGAAATAGAGTTTTCCAGCCATGTACAGTATCACCCTTAAAATTATCTTAAAATAATAAATCATTTTTTTAAAAATTTGTTACAAGCTTTCCATGTGAATTTTCCAAACTGTCTTTATTTTAGTTAACCCTCCCTCATCTGTCTCCTCTACCCTCCCCCTTATCCTTGCTTAAAATTCTTCACCCTCGGCATCCCCCTATTTTCATGTTTCTTACATTCTACTACGTTCCAGTTTCTTAAGGCCCCTCTCCAGTTCTCTGGCCCCTATGCCCAATGTTAGATATTTAAGGCTAGGATCCATGTAGCAGGGAGAGAACAAAGCACTTTTTTTTTCTGTGCCTGAGTTACCCTGCTCAATATACTTTTCCCAGTTTCATTTGCTTACCTGAAACGTTCATTTTTTTAACATTTGGATAAAGTTCTAACGTGTGTATGTAACCCTAACTTCATTAGTCCATACTTCTTCAGGCTTGATCCATTTCCCATCTATTGGGAATAAAATGTCAAGGAACACAGAGAAGCAAATATCCCTGAAGTAGCATCCTTTGCATATATCTCAGGAAGGGACTAGGAGGACCATGTGGCATGATTCTAGGTTGTGTTAAGCTGATAACCAAAGCTAACCATCACAAAGACCATGGTAGTAGTGCAAAACAGACAGGTAGATCATTGTTACAAAATAGAAGACCCAGATTCAAATCCACACAAATATGACCAATGTTATTTTTTTTTAAATGCCAAAAATACTCATAGAAATAGAGTGTCTTCAGCCAATGGTGTTGGGAACACTGGGTGTCTACATGTAGAAGAAGGAAACTAGATATTTAGTTTTTACCTTATACAAAAATCAATTCTGAATGAAAAAACAAGCCCCATTTAAAATCATAAACTCTAAAACTGCTAGAGAAAAAAGCAGGAAATAGATACAACTTGTAGACATAAGGAAAGACTAAACGGGACTCCAGTGGCTTGGGAAATAAGGCAACAACTGACAGGCGGGATCTCAAGAAATTAAACAGTGTCTGCACAGCGATAGCAATAGTAAATTAAGTGAAGAGGCAGCTTACGGAACAGGAGAAAATTCTTTGCTACTGTACAGCCATTGGAGGATTAATATCTAGACTATACGAAGAACTGAAATATAACTTCAAGAAAACAGGTAACTAGTAAAAATGGAATATAGATGTGAGAAGAGAATTCTCAAAAGAAGAAATATGGAAGTGGCGAATAAATACCTTTAATAGTATTCAACATCATAGGCATTAGGGAAATAAAATGTTTAGTTCTTCATGGGTTCTGAAGATTTTGTATGAAATATATTCTTCACCCTGAGAGAAACTTTGCAATATGAAGCTTGTGTTAAATATGGCAATGTTTTTCTAACTTCTGAATTATTGTTGTGTGTGAACACAGGAGACCTAATATACTGAGGTTTGTAGTGGGATATGTCCTTTACTAACTCAGGAAATCTTCCTGCACACTTAATTTTAGATTTATCATTAAAGATCACAGTGAGCTAGTATTTCTTTACTATGTAAATTATGCTCAAATCACCTTATACAGTGAAAATATCAGATCTGGAGTCATATTTTCACTTAGTGAATAAAACATTGCAATTTAGGACCAAACTTCAGCAATTGGTATCTATAAAATATTTGGATAATTCTTTAAAATTGCTCCTTCCTCCCTCTGATTTTTATTACAGAAATCAACCTAAACACAATAATAATTCTCAAAACTCAAAACATGAAATCACACTTGCAAAGCTTTTTTCAAACTGCACGTTGTAAAGAAAAAAGATGTATCACTGACATACAAATGCAGATGAAGGGGAATTATCTATATTCTTTGTCAGTATCCTAGAAGTGACTGTCGTAAAGCTGTCACATAGGAGGAGAACGGTTTGCCCTGGATAAAGACCCACACGTGGGTAGTGGCCCTGCAGAGAATGTGTCTGAGAAGAGGAGGTGGCATTGAGTCCAGAGAAGACAAAGTGTAGCAAAAATACCTACAATTGACCCACTACAAGGACTTTGGGAAATTGTCTCAGGTTTGCAGAACCTAATGTCATGCAGCCTCCACTATGTCTCAGAGAAGTAGTTCCCTGGTGGTGGCCAACTTGTGAAGTAGGATTAGAAACCTACTAATAGGAACAGAAAAGCAAATTCAGCTGTGATTGTTCTTGGACAGCATTCCAGTCCCAGATACCCATGGTATAAAACTGTCTTCTAAAGTCTGATTATTTTTTCATTTAGTGGGGTGGGGGGAGGTAAGGGGGTAGGGTACTAGGTATGATGTGTGCACAGAGGCAGAGGCTAGAGGATTATGTTCTGTATCTTTTAGTCTGTCACTATCCACTTATTATCTTGAGATGGGATCTTTTGTAAATTTGGAACTAAGCTGGCAGTCAGCAAACTCTATTGATCCTTCTGTCTCCAAACCCATTTCTACTACTGATGTTGCATCTGTGAGGTTAGGTCTCACCAGATTAAATTTTATTTTAAGTGGGTTCTGGGATCCAAACATGGGTCCTTGTGACTGTGCAGCAAATTTTCTTACTTATCACTCAGTCCCCAAGATAATTTTTACAAAGCCCCATAAGCTTGCTCATTTGCCTTTTTTTTGTATCTATAAGTCTTACAGGAATTGTTAACATTTACTTATATGCTACTTTTAGTTTTAGAGAGAAGTTTATTATCCATTCATAGGTGGTATCTTAAGAGGCAGAGCTAGTGAACAGAGCTCCCTTCTAGCAGGAAGGGTCCCAGGAAAACAGAACAGCACAGAGATGCTAATCTGGGGGATTTTCTCGGATTGGTACCAGAAACTGGGGCAAAGTATTGGAAGAGGACTGAGCTGGTCACTCTGAAACTACAGCTGCAGGACACCCAGGAGCCTTTTCTTGGTTTCAGCCATGTAGCCATGTGTGGCCTCTAGGTAGGAGTATATCTTTAGGAGACAAGAAAGACACAAAGACCAGAACCTTCTCCAGACATTCCTGGACTCCTACAGGAACACTCCTGTCTGCTGCTTTGAGGTCCCTGCCTTGTGTTACCAGTTTCACTAGGCACTTCTCACCTCCCCTAAGGCTGAAGAGGAAAACCTAAAAGCAGTTAGCAACCAGACTTGTGATCAGAGCTTCAAACACCTTTGGCATTTCTGGCCTCCGGTCACGACAGAACCAAGGATATTTTTGGCTTATAGATGAAGCCATGAATCAAGGTCCTTATCTCTAAACTGCCTGTCCTAAATAGGTTTATTTTTAATTGATAGATTATGTAAATTAGCATACTGGTTTTGCTTGTAGCTGGAAGGTATTCCCACATCTGGGCTGGGGATCTGTATAGGTATGGAAAGAAGTGACTTCATTTAACAAGTCACTCACAGTGCCTTTCTCATTGCTGTTTTACTTTGGGTATGTGTGTGGGGGTGGGTGGAATTGAGGTTTCCTTCACATCACAAGTCAGCAGGGTAATACAACCTTTATTTCATTCCAGTGGCTGTCAAAACTAAGCCATGAGCCATAGTGGCCAAGGCATTTGGAACAAATATATACAATTCCTCCTCAGCCCTACACTTAGTTGGACATTAATAGATAAAGATGTGAGACTTGGTGAGCCCGTTGTAGAAAAGGCTGTTCTATCCAGGCCATGTTTTCTGTTCATTCCCTTAGACGTCATCTTCAAACTGATGAATTATTACACGAACTGTGCAAAATCCTTTGCATTGATGCTTAAAGTCCTGTATAGTCTATGCTTTATTCATTAACAATAGAAATAAAATCACTGAAGAATAAAGAGACCAAGATAGAAATCAAACAGTGGACTTAAGAGTCAATCCCTAGTGTGTCTAACGTCAGAACACTTGCTCGTACTTGACCTGAGAAGTTTTTATTTCATCATTTTTTTGTTTTCCTTTCTGGCTCCCTACTCACTCAGAGTTCATAAGTTTGGCTACTGTTTCCAAATTTGTTGAAAGTAATTTTCAAATGCTCCTCTCCCCAGTAAATAGTCACTGAACCTTAAAAATAGACTCTCATTTTTAGGTTCTAAGATGTATTTTAAATCAGAGTTTTCTATGCATTCTTTACTATCCCTTGCCTATCACATACTCAAATATTACACTAAGCTGACTTGGTTTAAAAGTCGCGTGGCACATGTAATTCTTTTACTCTATTGCGATGGTAAAATAAAACATGTCCGTCTCTAAGTAGCATCAAAAGCCAAATTCCTTGCTGATTGAAGCAATAGTCTCAGTAGACAATAAAAACTTAAGTCTTTGTAAAAAGACTGTATTTTTATTTTTAACTATGTACATGCATGTGTGTCTCTGTGTGTGCCTGCTTAGGCTAGAAAACAGAATCAGATCTCCTGGAGCTGAAGTTGGTTGTGAGCCACCCAACCAGGGTGCTAGAACCCAAACTGGTCCTCTGCAAGAACTGTGCATGGCCTTAACTGCTGAGCCATCTCTCCAGCCCCAAACTCAAATGCTAATGATGACTGAAATATAAATATTAGCCTATTATTTACTAGTATGCTTTGTTGGGCGCTGTAGTGGTTTGAAAGAGAACAACCCTCCCCCGAGAGGCTCATATGTTTGAACATTTGGCCCCCAGATAGTGGAACTTGTTGGAGGAGTTATGGCCTTATTGGAGGAGATGTGCCACACCCAGTCCCTGCTCCCTTTGCTGCCAACTTGTGGATCAGATGTGAGCTCTGAGCTACTGTCCCAACACCATGCCTGCTGGTCTGCTGCCACACTCGCTTCCAACCCACCAGGATCAGAGTGGGCAAGTACCCAATCAGACGCTCCCTTTTATAGGTTTCCTTGGCCATGGAGTTTCACCACAGCAATAAAACCATATTTAAGACAGGCACTGGTGTTGAAAAAAGTGCACTCCCGTGAAACATATTATGAACGAAACATAAAAATCCTACACACTATTTCATCTTTTAGAATTAAGAAATTCAAACGTCTATTTCTGGCTATTTAAAAAAATGAAAACTACATAAACAGACAAACGCACATATGTTAAATCATCCTGAATATAAACTGTTAAAAAAATGCTGTTCTGTATAGTATTTTAGTTCCTGGAAACTTTGTCTCTCATGATGGCTTTTACAACGTGCATGTTCAACAGACTTTACCAAGCAGATCTTGCTGCTGTTTCAGTGTAATCTGCCCAGCCAATGAAGGCTTCCCTCCACCACAAGAAGACATCTTTCTACTCATTTTTTATAGCTATAAACTCTTCCCATTCTCTGTTCTTTTGTTAAGAATTATTTATTGGGGGCTGGTGAGATGGCTCAGCTGGTAAGAGCACCCAACTGCTCTTCTGAAGGTCATGAGTTCAAATCCCAGCAACCACATGGTATTGATTTCCATGTGCTTGGCATTAAAATCTGCTTTTATGTTACATACCAAAGTGAATTCAACCAAAAAAAGATGAGAGTAGTTTTAAGGAGCTTCATTCTTGCACCTACTTTCTGCTAATTTCTTATACCTATAAACAGAATTAATTAAGACCAATAATGCAATTGCATCCAACTGAGCAAAACACAAAAAGTAGTCATTTCAACAAATGACAAACATCCCTTTCTCATCAAGATTTCCAGTATATTCATCTCTAATATCCAAAATGAATTATCACTTAATAAATTAAGTCAAAGTTAACAAGTGTTTTTCTTAAATAAGTGTGTCTTAAATAACATGTTTGAAAGAATTGTCTGGAATTGTTACTAGGTGTTTAAATAGTTCGTTTTAATGCTTTTAATTGGAATAGAATTATACCACCTTTCCTATTCCCTTTTTCTTCCCAGGCTTCCCACACCCTCCCTCAAACCCTTCCCACATGGCCCACTCTCAAGTTGATAGCCTCCTGTGCTGTGTGTGTGTGTGTGTGTGTGTGTGTGTATATATATATATATATATATATATATACAATCTGTAAGTCCATTTGGGTGGGTGATGTGTATTTGGTATATGTATATCAAAGATAATCACTCTGGACTGGACAACCAATCAAGGTTTCATCCCTGGGAGAGGCTAATTCTTCTCCCAACAGTCACTTAGTTCCCGTAATTCTTTATATAAAGTTGGGGCCCCAAGATACTTATCCCCTTCCATGTTAATAATTCAGTTTTGTTTATGCAGCCATTTCTAGGAGAGACTGTTTAACAGCAGTCTTCCTGTTCTGTCTCTTTACATCTTTCCAACCCCTTCTGCTGTGATGTTCCCTGAGCCACAGGTGCAGAGATGTGTATATTCATGTGTATTCACTGAGCCTTGGACTCCCCTGATGTGGTGATCTCTGCATTGTGTCCAGTATGGTTTTCTGTGATGGTCTCCATTTGATGTAAAGAGAGGCTTCGTAGATGAGGGATGGTAGCTGTACTTCTCTATGGGTATAAAGATAAGATGTAGAGTGTAGTAAAGAACCACGTTGCACGTGTATATTGGAGGGCCCATGACATTACTAGCCCCTGGAAAGTGGCCAGATTTCCAGGATCAGTCAAAATTTTTCTCCTGTTGAGTTGTCTTAAATCCAATTAGAGAGCTGTTGGGTTGCCATTGATTTGCAAGTGCTATTTATTGCCCCTTTATGCTAACCTCCTGTGCTGTGGTTCACAAGTTGTAGTTGGGCATGACTATTTAATCCCTTCCATCAGTTGGCAGCTTGCATAGTATTTTCTGTAAACATAGAAGCTAGACTACAAAAGAGAGGCAGACAGCTAGCTCTAGTTTGGACCATTCAAGTTTTGCGTTCTAAATGTGCTGTGTCTTCAGCAATAAGGGCTGTGACAGTTTGAACAAAATGGTCTCTGTAGGCTCACAGGGAGTAGCACTCTTAAGAGGACTTGTTGGAGTAGGTTTGGCTTTACAGGAAATGAGTCTCTGGGGAGCAGGCTTTGAGGTTCCAGAAGCTCAAACCAGGCCTAGTAGTGTAGCTGCCTGCTAGACCAAGATGTCGAACTCTCAGCTCCTCCAGCACCATGTCTGCCTGTATGCTACCATGCTTCCTACCATGATGATAATAGACTAAACCTCTAAAACTGTAAACCAGTCCCAACTAAATATTTTCCTTTATAAAATTTGCCAAAGTCATGTTGTATCTTCACAGCAATAGAAACCCTAACTAAAATAGGGGCCCATCCTGGACTGAAAGTTAACCAAGGTCTGCATTAGTAGTCTCTATTGTTTTGTGAGTTGTTTAGAGTACCAGAATCAAGTATTAGAAAGGAGATGCTGGGTTTTTTGTTAGTGTACAGTTTTTATGGGAGCATCGTCAGTCCAAGTGGTTTAATTCCCATATATTCATATATTTAGTAAATATAAAATAAGATTATTTAAGACTTTACCAGGCAACCTTGTTGCTATTTGTCCCTTGTCCCCACTTCTTCTGGACCTACCTTCCACTCCCCTCCCCTGTTGGTATCCCCATTTCCCAGTTTATTTTGTCTGTATCCTGATATTCTTCTCCCTTCAAGTGCACTATGGTTCCTTTATACTTTCCTGGGTTTTTCTTGTGATATCCTTACATCTGAGGATTTGGAGCTAGGAACATCAGATTGGGGGGGGGGGCACTTAGTGTTTGTCTTCCTATGTCTAGGTGAACTCACTCAAGAGGATCTTTCCTTTGGCCTGTTCATTTACCTGCAAGTTTCATGATTTTATTTTTCTTCACAGCTGAATGGTATTCCGTAGTGTATCTGTACCACATTTTCATTACCCATTCATGTGCTGAGAGGCACCTAGGTTGTCTCCATGTCCTGGCCTCTGAGAAGAGGGGGCAGCAATGAGTATGACCGAGCCAATATCCATGGAGTAAGATGCTGAGTCCTTTGGGCACATGCAGGGAGTGGTAACAGCTGGATCATATGGGAGATTTGGTTTCATTTTTTGAGGAGTCTCCATGCTGATTTCCAGAGGGGCGTGTACCAATTTGCATTCCCACCAGCACTGGATGAGGGTCCTGTTTCTCCACCTGCCATTTGTTGTCAGTTGTCTTCTTGATCTTAGCTGTTCTTGCTGGAATGAGAGATGGCAAAAGGAGTCTCATAATGTATAAGACAGACAGACAAACAGACAGACAGACAGACATTGATGAGCAAATAGAATCGGAGGTGGGAGAGTAACGATGGATGGTTGAATTGTTAAATGGTTGGGGGGGTCGGATCCATAAATATTCAAAAAAACAAATGTCTGTGAGATGCAAAATAGAATTACACTTCCTCTTGTATTACCCCTGCAAAAATGTAATAAACAAAATTATAAGTATTATTTATAGTATTAAGTATTATTTATAGGATTTGGGAGGCATGTTGGGAGGTACTGATGAGAGCTAATTAGCTTCTAAGGGCTCTGACTTAATGAACAGGTTAATGTCATTATTTTATGACCTGGTCACTTCTCAGAGCAGCCTCCATTAAAAGCCGTTCCAGCCTCCTGACCCCTTGTGTTGTCTCCCTCTCTGGCCCTTACCTTCCACCATCCTATGATTCAGTAAGACCTTCCTCATATCTGCATCTGTCAACCTTAGACTTCCCAATCTTCCCAATTACAAGAAATGAGATTTTTTTTTTCTTATGAAGTACCCAGTCTACAGTGTTCTTGTTGTAACAACACAAAGTCAACTAGGACACCTGGAGATGATGATGATGATGATAATAATAATAATAATAATAATAATAATAATAATAAATAATAATAATGTAAAAGCCTGTTAAGCTGGACTTGTAGTCAACCCAGAAGTTCAACACAGCAGCTCATCACAGACTTAAGCAATCTCTGTGCTAACCTTAATGTTGTTAATAGCCAGAGATTAATGTAAGCACACTTCCAAGTGTGACCTTGGGCTGCGTTCTGGAGGTAGAGGTGAAGGCTTTGTGTATTTTAAATACTTTGCCTTAGAAACTGCCCTTGAGTGTGTGCAGGCGGTGCATAGAAAGCACCCTGTTGCAACTGAGCCATCTTGGGTAGGCTTCAGGTTTCAGGACAAACAATACATGTGCTGATACTTCAAGCATGACTAACAGCTGAATGTCAGGGGCATTCATTCCTCCAGAGTAAAAGAAAAACAAAAAAACCGTGAGAAGCCACAGAGTCTTCACAAAGCCCCAGAACTAAGCTGTGGGAGGGACGGTGGCTGCTGAGTGTCAGCCCTGCTTACAGAGATCCATAGAGGGTGGGGCTGGGAAGGGTCGAGCCGCCTCTGGAGCTGCATTTGCCTTAGCTGTGATGCTGCCTTCTATACTTCTAGTACGTTTCTTACTGAGCTACACTCGTTCTAGCTTCCTATCTGTGAAAGGCATCTCCCCTTGAAATGGCCACAGTGATAGTCTGATCCCAGCTAATAATAAAGACCTAAAAGTTTGTTGGTACATGACAACCTTATTACACACACACACACACACACACAGAGAGAGAGAGAGAGAGAGAGAGAGAGAGAGAGAGAGAGAGAGAAAGAGAGAACCTCTTCTTAGGTCCTTACATAGTCTTCACCCATATTGGGAAAGAACTGGTTTTGCTTAAGGCAGGCATGAGGTTAGCAGCAGTTAGGAGGACAGTTGAAAAAATATCCCAGAAGCAAAAGGCAGGTTTTCTGAACACATTGTATGAAAAGATTATCTCTGCATGAGAGAGACTTGGAAAAAATGTTGTATTTGGTGTGAGGCAAAAAGTCATAAATGAAAGCAATGCTAGATATGTTAAGAAAGTTTTCAAAATAGATTAAGACCAGTTGGATTTATTCAGGGTGTTATCTGCATGAACTAAGGAAACATAAGGCTAAGTGTTGGCTCCGTCAGACAAGTGTAGCAGCCTGCCTGTCAGCTATTCTGCCATCTTTTAAGGCACACAGAACAGAGGATGTTCACACTGGAAAGGTTGACAGCGCCCAATCCTGGGATCACCAATCCCAGGATGATGCAATAACTGAAAACTTCTGATAAGAAACAACGTTGCAATTAGATTAGATTATTCTGCTGACTGTGCCATCCAAAACCCAGATATTAAAAATATATATAAAGTAAAGAAGTAAAAAAACTTAAAAAAGCAAAAGAAATCTGGGATCAGTGAAGGTTGTGAAGAAACACGCTACAAAACAGAATTTTTTGTTGTTTTAATTTTTAAATGTATTTTCATGTGCATTGGTGTTTTGCCTGCATGTATGTTTGTGTGAGGGTGTCTGATCCTCTGGAACTCAAGTTACAGACATTTTGAGCTGCCATGCAGGACCTGGGAATTGAACTCAGGTCCTCTGCAAGAGCAGCCAATGCTTGTGCTCTTAACTGCTTATGTTTCAAGTCTCTTTTTGTTTTATTTTTAGGATTGTGATATAATTATATAATCCTTGCTCCTTGCTTCCCTCCAAATCTCTCATATACTGCTCTTAACACTCGTCCAAATTCACAATCACTTTTTAGATTAATTGTATTTCATGCATATATGTACAAATCTATACATATATGTTCCTAAAAACAATCATTTTAGTCAATATAATGTTACTTATATGTATATTTTTAGGGCTTATTGTTTGGTTGGGATAACCAATTGGCTTGGTTTTTCCCTAAGGAAGACTATTTTTCCCACTCAGGTTTCCCACTGCCCTCAGATTGTGTACAGTTGAGGCCTCGTGATCTTTCGACGTCCATGTTCACACATCTGATAGCATCATTATTGTTCAGCTTATGTCCAGGCAATGATGTTGGAGAGCCTTCATGGCTGTAGTTTCTGACATTGCTAGGAGACACAGTCTTGTAGCAAGCACCCTGACCCTTTAGCTGGTCCTAAGGAAGCCCATGATAGGACCTTTCCCAACTATCTCATGGCTCATTGGGAACCTCTGCTCTACAAATGGGAATGCTTCATTTATTCCTTGCTTTGATTCGCATGTTTTTTTTTCTTTCACACCAAAATCAGATGAAATACCAACATCATGCTTTCCTGCAGTTTTGTGGCCCATAGTCACATTACCAACTCTTTTGCTTTAGCATAAAGAGGGCTTACTCCCTTGTGTTTACAAGTTACAGCTGAATAAAGGCTTTGGTTCCCACCCACCCACCCTCCCGCACTGTTCTTAAGAGGGCAGAACAATTGTTTTTTTGTTATTAATTTGAAAAATCACCATGTAGTTAGCACCCATCCCAGGGCATGCCTAGTCAAGTACATTAGCCATTTATCACTTCAATAGATAGGGGAAGGGTGACTTTCAGGTCAGGCGCTAACCACCGGGGAAGCATTCACAAGTTACATGTATTGGATTTGCATGTTATGAAATTCTTAAAGATGGAGGGCACGGCACTGTGGCAAGAAGCGTGAAAGCGTTTAGGTTGCTACCACTTCAAGAGGTTGCTCACAACACAACCTTAGGTGTGGCTTTAGTACCGCAGGTCCTATCTTGCTCATTATTTATGTTAATGACACCCAAGGGTGGATGCCCGGTACTCCTGGAAAAATAACTTAAAATAAAGAGCAATTGTTGGGAGCCAAGTGGAGGGGAATCAGAAAGGAAAGAACGGTGGACAGAAAGGACAGAGAGAGAGTCGGTTTTCTGGCTCTAAGACCCATTAACCTGCTGTTAGTCCAGGAAACCACGCAGTAGACCTCAAGGTATCTGTCACATTTCAACGACTAGAAATCCTGTTTAAATGGCTTGCTCCTAACTGTTGCTTTTTGAGATGCACTGCCCCGGGTGGATGTAGCTGATAACAAGGGTGGACAGCACACACTTGGAATCCCGGTACCCAAAGGGTTAAGGCAGAAGGGTCGTGAGCTACAAAAGCAGGCCATTATCTCAAAAACAAACCAACAAAATATTTTGAGTCCCACCTGCAAAACTCGACTGAGGTCATCTGAGCCGGACCCATCCAGAAAGAACTTGTTAAAAAGTCCCAAGGGATGTTAATGGGTAGACAATGCTAAAAAACAAACAAACAAACAAACAAACAAACAAAAAACAGTGATTTCTAGGCAAGAATTCATAGTAGCTACGAACGAACGTAGTAGACAGAGAAGAACCCCAGGGAGGGAGGCTGCATGGGTGTGCTGGATTTCTCTGCAGAGCGCCAGGACTAAACATCCACTTCCATAATGTAACCCTTACAAACTGTGGTCGATGTCTACTTTAATCATTATTGCTGGTTTGGAAAGCTGTCTACTAAATAAAATTTAAAAAAAAAGCTTTTGGGAGAGCAATGCAGATGATGTCATAATACGGGAGGGAAAAACTGTGTGTGGGTGCAGAAGCACAGATAAAATCTGGAATGGTCCACAACAGGATTCATTGTTGTCCCTTCGGTTGGAGTTAGAACTGCTCAGTATTTACAACAGATACGTTTACTTTAAATGACATAGCAATTTTTTTTCCTCAACCACATAATCAAGTCTTCGCTTAACAGTCGAAAGCACAGGCAATAAAAAACCTCAATTTAATGTTCATCGCCGGTTTCAGGGTGCCAAGGCTCACAGCATTGAGCTGGAAGCGAGCGCATCAACCAGAAAAGTACGCATGTTCCTGACCTTAGTGGGTCCGGTGAGGGTAAGTAGGCTCACTTCCTTAGCTATGTTAGCCCCAGGCTCGGGGATTCACAGAGCGCAAGCGCGCATAAACTGTCCAGGTGCCTAATGATAAGCCCTTGACAGCTCCAGTACACAACAGCGCAAAGGAGTCCTCACAAGGGCTCAAGTGTTTTCAAATGGAATTTGAGAACCTAGTCTGAATGTAACTGCCAGGAGAATATTCGTCCCAACTTGCCTTTAATACACGCTTCTGTACGTCGCCAGTATCAACGAGATTGGCAGACACTCCAACTAATCTTTTATTTGATATGGCATCAAGAAAGACAGCACGTTCAGCAAAGAGATTTAAAACACTGAAACAATTATGATATAAAAACATGTCATTTAGTTTATGCAAACCCTCTGAGAATTAAAATAAATAATAATAATAATTAATAATAATAATAATAATAATAATAATAATAATAATAAAGCTCTGATTCCTGAGAACTTTGACCCTAATCTACTGCCGTCTCTAAAATTTCCTCTCATCGCCAAAAGTCAGTACTCCCGTGTCTCCTTCTGAGTATGCCAAGAATATCTTCTCCCACATGCCAGGTCACAAATGATTCGGTATTTTAAAAGAAATGCACGTGTCTGGTTAATTGTGGTTGGATTTTAGCTTATGTTTACTGCAAAATAGAACCCACCTGCAACCTTTAAAGAATAACACAGCACAGAGAGGGACACTCATGTTCCTTCCACTGAAGTTGGGAAATGACCTCTTGCTATCAAATAGAGTCACTTTCCCATGAATCTCTCCAGCCTCACCTTCCTTCCTCACCCCTGAGCTTAATACCTAATATGACTTTACAATAGCCATGTCTTTGATTTTTACTTTGTTAAGTTTTTAAGAATACCCACGAACATATTTCTTTTCCTGAAGTTTAAAGAAATCAATATGCCTAATAGTTTTTGTGTCTAATTTTTTTCCCTCAACCTTATGGTTTTGTATTTTGTTCATAGTTGTGTGTACCTGAAATGCATTTGTTTTTATTGCTAAATAGTATGGTGGTACACGCATACTATTTTTACATTATATTATATGTAATATATATTTTCAAATATATATTTTATTAAGTCTGTGAAGTTCATTGTGTACAATGTACTTTTATTATATTTATATCCTTACTGTTCCCCATGCCCATCCCTACCTCCCCAGCCCTGCCCAATGCCATGTCTTTTGATGATGATGATGATGATGATATATAAAACTCTTATAGTCTAATTTGTGTTACCTGTATACCCATGCTTGCACAGGGTCATGGGTAAGGAGTTAGCCACTGGAGCACGGTTAACTTACTACTGGCCACACCCTTAAGGAAACTGACTCTCCCTCCTCTAGAAGCCACCACCTGCCAAGAGTTCCTCAGCTGAGGGTAGGAGCTTCTGAAGTTCTCTCCCCTTGCTGGAATGTTGGCTGGTTTGATCTTGAGCAGGGCTGCTGTGAGTTCGTTAAGTACTTTGGTCCTGTCCTGTCTAGAAGGCACGATTTGCTGTGGTCCTCCCTGACCTCTGCTCACAGAGCGTATCTGCCCCCTTCTTAACCAATGGTCTCTGAGCCTTAAGGGGATAATGTAGGATATAGATGCACCACTTGTGGCTGAGCACTCACGGATACTTATTATCTGGCCTGTGATCAGTTGTGAGTTTCTGAATTAACCACCATCCACAACACAAAGAAACTTCTCTGATGAGGTTTGCAAGCAGCACTAATATACGGTATTAAAAGGAAAAGTATCACCCCAAGACTAAGTTCTCAGCACAAAGGAGATTTATTTGCCCCATAAGGACAGACGGACAAAGACAAAAGACAGAGGAAGGAGAAGGGAAGAAAGGGGCAAGGGAAAGGGATAAGGGGTATTTGTCCACAGGGAACCAAGGACTGCTTCTGGGAAGAAAGGAGATAGATCTGGCACGGAAACAAATGGCAGTTTATACAAGTCAAAGGGGAAACCCTAGATTAGGATGAGGTGTTTACTTTTAATTGGGCATATTAGTTAGGTGGGCCAAAGGGAGCTTTTGATTGTTGGACTTCAATATTTTGATAGCTGGACCTTGGTAGTCAGCCTTAGAAAGAACCAGTAGCCAAATAAGGGAATAGACCTTGGTGTCTAGACTTAGTTAGGAGTGTAATCTAATGGTTGTTAGCAAGGCAGAGGGGATGGGAGAGAAGAGCAAGGCCAGCCAGAGCCATGCTTGAGTGGGCTAGTGTTCTTTCAGGTAGAGAGATACAAATTTTGAGGACAGTGCAAAATGATTGTAGTAGGTTCACCTCCAGAGCCTGTGAACTCTCCAGCAGTCAATTATTGAGCAGATTCCAGAACTAGGCGCTTGTCTTATAGGGTGGGCCTTAAATCCTGTCAGAAAGAAGGTGGTACTCTTGATAACATTCATGTCAACATTTCACTCATGGCAAGTCTGGCTATGCTGCGTACCGTGTTTTTAACTTTAAGTTTCTCTGCCTTCAGACATCAACTATGTATTCTTTCCATGGGTAAGGAAGCCAAAGGGTGTGGTAGAATGACAGAAAATCCCGGTTAGGCCTGCCACTCTGCAGAGGTCTTCTTGAAACAGCAGAGACTATTTGCACCTCCTAAGAGACAAGTAACTGACCCGCTTACCCCTGCATGCTTCGCTCCTGTTAAGCTGCTAGTACAGCTGTGTGACAGGTGCATGGGGACAATTCTTTAAATGTGGCAAAGAGCCTTCCTGCCTTTACCCACTTCTCAGTGGGTGGTCCTGAGACACAGACCAGCCATGGCATGCGCCTCCACTGATCTATTCATTAGGAATGACCTCCCGGTGAGACCATGTGTCCCCCCCCCCCCCCCCCCCCCCACCACTGATCTTCTCATTAGGAATTTCTCTACTCGCTAGGGATGACTCCTTTTCAGAATTAGTGTAGCAAGAACAATTGCTATTTTGTAACACTGGTAAGTTCCTTCTTGGACAAGCACAAGAGTAAACTGAAATCCGGGAATTTCTGCCATGTTAACAGTGAAGCCAGTAATCAAACTCTGACACTTCTGAAAGGGAGAAGAACCATTGCAACATAGCAGCAAAAGTATAAATCATCTTGATTAGAAGTGTTAAATCCCAGATTAACATAAAGTGCAAACATAACAGATTTCCACATACATTATTATGTAAGGGGGATTTAAAATCGATTTATATAATAATTGCAATGTCTAACCAGTCGATAACTCTAATAAACAGCTGTCTCCTCTTCCACGGTCCCCACCCTGCTTAGATTAGAACCGTCTTTGGGAGTCACTGGCTAGGATTTGTCAGGTCAGTAGTGAAACTAGCGACCCCAGCGACAAACAGGCGGTGACGGAGAGATCTACAAAAGCAGATCACAGGGTGGAATGGAGGTGCAGTTACTGTAAAATTAGGAGTGATACTACATTTAGAGAGAATTTCTTGTAGATCACATAGAAAATTTGGCTGGTAAACAAAGAAAGTTAATGGTTAAACTGTTATTTCTGAAATGTTCTCATCCTCTACCAGGGCCAAATTTCTTATAACTATAAAAGAAGGTGTTTCATAAGATGAGTAGGATAAGTGGAAATATATATTCAAAGGCCACGTTTTGATGATATGATAGTAGAGGATGAAAAAAAAAGCATGTAAACCTAGAAGGTGTATCTCCATTACAGAAGTAAAATTTGCCTTGTCCTTAAATGTGTCTCACATGCATATGTGCATGTGCCCACACATCTGTGATAGTAATATTATATATATCCTGCACATATAATGACATAGTTGAGATTTTCTTTATTTAAATCTGTTCTCTCTCACTCTGAGTAGAAAATTTCAACAATTGAAATATTTAGCTAGTAATCTCAGAGACTGATTTAGAAGAGATCATCCACCTTGCCTTTGGGAGGAAACAATGTTAAATCTAAATCACAAAACCATTCTGATTAGTTACTCTTCTCTTGGAGGTAGTCAGCCAGCATAAGCAGCTTAAAAAGGCAGAGATTCCTGTTGGCTGTGGTTGTAAAGGGCTCATTCCATCTGATGAGGTTGTGACAGAACAGAAAAAAACATCATGGAGGCTAAGAAGCCATGAAAGGCACAGAGGGTGAAACTGGGCCAGAACACACTCCAGTGATCTCTTTCCGAGAGTTAGGCATCACTCCCTGTCTTTCATACCTTCCTACTATGAATACATGAAGAAATAAATCTCTTCACTAGATCAGAGTCTTTGTAATCTGTCACTGAAGAGACTTACCATCACAGGCACACCCAGAGTGTGTATTGTTAATTCCCCTGGTGTTTCTTAAGCTGATCAAGTTAAAAGTAAAAATTAATGAAATAAAAATGGTTAAAGAGCACATTGTCTCTCAGTCTCCATGAGAAAACAAAACCAGCAAACTGTGTATTACAGAATATGGCTCATTGAGTAAAGTCGCTTGCCACCAAGCCTGACAGCCTCAGTTTGATTCCCAGAACCTGTGTGGTGGATGGAGATAGCTGAGCTAAATCAAATTAGATAAGCATCCCTTGATTTATTCCTAAACAACCTTCATCATAAATATTTAGTGGCTAAGCAATGTGCGCAAAGCACCATTGCTAGAAGAAAACTGGTCATACGTGTGATTGCCAGTCAGATTGATCTGCCCTTTCTAAGTATTGTGCCAAGCTTCCATTTCTATAGTTGAGGTCTACAGGGGACTGTCCGTGAGTGGAGGTGTGGAAGCATCATATCACAGCACAGGAAGGTGTTCCTATCTCCAGCTCATTCTCTTTAAGGTGCTATTGAAATCCATAGAAGAGGAAGTCAGTCAATGGGGCCATTCATTCTGGAGCACAAAGAGAGAGCCGGGAGGCGAGCTGAGCTCGCTGGTCTCCACATTTAGATCGGTCACCGATTTGCTCTGTGATAAAATGCTTAGCCTTCGGCAATGTGGTAGGAAACGGGGGAAAGCTTCCCGGCAGGAATGACAGAGGATTAAGCCATCTTAAGGAGTTCAGAACTCCTGGTTCAGTCATTCAGACAATAGTAGTATGTGGTCAAGGGGTTGGGACTTTTAGAGCCAGGAGAGAAAGGTCCCTGTTTAATGCCCTGGGAACGCAAAGGGAGAAGGGAAGACTGAGAGAGGAGGAGGAGAGGGAAGGAGTCTGACTTCTGTTCTGACATGGCTGTTATATTGTTTTTTATTTTTGTTTAAGAGGTGAAAATGTTGACTATTTCACTTAAGTTTTAGTTTTAAAACTTTTAAAGATGAAAAAACTAAAAACTCTAAGTGTGGTGATTCTAAAGAAGCTAATCCTCTATTGTGTGGTCAATGGCATAGAGGTGGGGCAGGTCTGTAATTTTTTTTTGTTCAATACTTTCTGCTCTCACACTCTTGACCCTGGACTCAGAAAATGTCCATCTCCTCCGTCACCAAAGTGTCGCTTAATGATATTCTGACCTAATGGGATGCTTCCGATGAAGCTCTGAGGACTCACCTCCATCAGGACCACTGAACTCACCCATCAGAAGATGCGGGACTTTCCTTCTCACGCAGTTTCTCTGCCTGGAGCCTTGAAGAGACATGCCAAAACCAACGATAACAGTTCTCACTTTTGGAGGGAACACATTCACCAGTGGTACCGAGACTCCTGAATG
>LR749535.1:136553-173182 GCA_902729485.2 Mus minutoides
TCTTCTACAACTTAAAATATAGTTTTTTGTCATATCTCAGGCATTAATTTATAATATTTAAAACACGAGTAAGTGTCATTTGATTTCTTGATAATAGCCATTCTAATTGGGGTGAGATGAAGTATCAAAGTAGCTTTAATTCTCACTTTCTACTGGCTAATGATGACGTAAACCATTTTCTATTGGCTAATGATGACGTAAACCATTTTCTACTGGCTAATGATGACGTAAACCATTTTGAGTGCTTATTACCCATCTGTGCTTCTTCTTCCAAGCATCTGCCATTCATATTTATAGCTTACTTTGGATTGGCATGTTTGTTTTCTTGAAGTTTTGGTTTTTGACTTCTTTGTGTATTGAAAATATTACTCCTCTTGTGCATGAATGATATACTTCCATCCAATAGGCTGACTTTCTTTATGATTATCTTCTTTGCTATACAGAAGCCTTTTAATTTCACTAAATCTCACTTACCAATTGTTGGTCTTTTTTCTAAGCAAGTCCTTACCTAGCACATTAGTGCTACAAATGATTTTAAGAAAGCTCATCTGCAGCTGAGGCGTCCCAGTCAGTACTGTTACATAATCTCACTTCTGAATGCCACCTTCTTGGTCCACCAAGCCTCAGCTGCTCCAGCCCCTGCACTCAGGAGGAGACCAGACAGCCAGATCGTAGCAGGCAGTTCTCCTTTGGAGGTGACCTTATTGTCTTCTCGCCACCAAGACCCTGAAGAGAACACCAGGAGGGCTTTTAATTTAAAATAACTGCAAACATTCTTTTCTTCGCATTAATTCTCTGATACATTCATATTTGAAAATATGCACTGGTATCCACTTCTATTTGGTCTGTTTATATTTGCATTACAGTGTTTTAATTTTCCCTGTTTGTTGAGACATATTTTAACGATGAGACTGTAAAAAGCCTGTAGGCTATTTAAAATATTAAACGTGAAAAAAGTTTTGCAAAAAAAAAAAAAAGAAAGCTCATCTACAATTTTTTTAGATTTATTTATTTTATGTGTGTGAAGATTTATACGTCTTGTTGTTACTGGAGTTCTAAATGTTTATGAGCCATCATGGGGGAGCTGGGACACAAACCTAGGTCCTTTGCAAGAGCAACAGCTGTTCTTAATTGCTGATCCATCGCTTCAGCCCCAGGAAAGCTATATTAAGAATAATTTTCAAGTTCATTTTATTTAAAACATTTACTTTAGCTCTTAAGATGGAGTTAATTAGAGAGTATAGTTGAAGCCTCTGAGACAAGTATTATAAATACAGATTTAAAATATGATATAAAGTAACCTATGTTAGAAGACCATGGTGGTTTATACTTATGATTTCAACACTTAGGAGGATGAGGAGGAAGAGGAGGGAGTAGTTTTAGAGGTTTAGAGTTCTAGGCCATTCTCAGAGGAAAACTCTTTCTGAATAAAATGCCCACCCATAAATCTATGTTTTTAAAGTAAAGAGATGCATCTTTATATGGGTTTCTGAAAAGCAGATCAGTAAAGACAAGAAGACTTTGTTAAAATGAAAACTTGTTCCGTTAACATTCCTGAAAGTCTAGACAGCTGGGTTTCCAACTGAGGGGCAAAGATTTGAGTGACTTGTTCATGGTGAGTCAAATAACAAGTAGAACCAACTGCAGAGTCTTTACTTAAGAACTTACTCGTCATGATGGAGCAAGTACTACTTGTCCAGGCTGGGCATATCAAAATGGAAGGCAGCAAAGTAGAAGAAAAGAAAAAAGAAGAATAGAGCTACTATGGTGGCAAGGGGGGAAGATTCTGTGTACTTCAGACTAAATAAATAATGTAATTATACCACATTCACCAGAAGGATTAAGACCAAGAGCATTCCGAAAAAGCCAAAGCATACAAGTATTTTAATTACATTTAAGACGAGCAGAAATAAATATTAACAGTGTTCTGCCTCCCTTCTAATTTTATAATTAAGACTCATAAAATAAGCAGTTAAAGGAACTCTCATGAGTATCCTTCAACTCCTCCTCACAGTCTTCCCTTTAGAAAACTGGCCTTTGGGGGCTGGTGAGATGGCTCAGCGGGTAAGAGCACCCGACTGCTCTTCCGAAGGTGATAAGTTCAAATCCCAGCATCCACATGGTGGCTCACAACCATCCGTAATGAGATCTGGCGACCTCTTCTGGAGTGTCTGAAGACAGCTACAGTGTATTTACATATAATAAATAAAATAAAAAATAATAAAAAAAAAAAAGAACAAACGGCATACCTAGCAAGTCTTCATCTGCTTTTGCTGGTGTGGCAGAGCATCTGTGTCTAGGTAATTCATGATAAACAGAAATGTGTTCTTTCGCTTTTGGAGAAGAAAAATTTTAAGATCAAGACACCCACTCTGGTGTGCCATGAGATGATAAAAGCTTACATGTTAGAGGGCCGTGAAGGGAAAGGGAAAGGCAGTCTCTCGAATGCACAGGAAGAAACAAATACACCCCTTCGTAATGAACCTGTCCTTGTGATGAAAACATGAACCCACTCATGAGGACAGAGGCCCTGACCCCAACACCTGACACAGGATCCTCCTTCCAATATTCTCACGATGTCAGTCTAATTTTACCATTCATTTTGAAAGGGACAGAGATAAGGTTCATAACAAGGTACATCGTGCTCATCCATTCTAAGGATTTTCTTGTGATAGGATTGGGTGGCAATATGTAAAGTGTCACAGCTTGTTGAAGTGTTCACTTGCCTTCATAATAATTCAAAACAGAACCAGGAGACAGTCATCACCATCATGGCAGGCAAGGTTCTACAACGAAGGAGACCAACAGGGACCTTATGTTGTATTTTGAAGAAGTTGCTCACACAATTCCTGAGGAACGACAAGTCATATATATATATATATATATATATATATATATATATATATATATATATATATATACCATCAGACCTGTTTTTTAAAAAAAATCCAGATAAGGGCTGGAGAGATGGCTCAGTGGTTAAAAGCATAGACTGTTCTTCCAAAGGTCCTGTGTTCAAACCCCAGCAACCATCCATAACAAGACCTGACTCTCTTTTGGAGCTGTCTAAAGACAGCTGCAGTGTGTACTTACATTTAATAAATAAATAAATAAATAAATAAATAAATAACTCTTTTAAAAAAGAGAAATCAGATAAGTCATTTACCTAAGAACTAAGTTAAGAGTTCACTAGTTAAGACTTCACCAACTCAATTTTGTTGTCTGTTTCTTGAATATTAGTAGGAGGGCTTTTACTATTTAACAGGAAAATTATTTTAACCACAATGGACTTGCTTTCAACGTTTCGTGATTATAATGAATCCATTCTTTTTATTTGAAAAAAATTTTTGGGGGGGGGTCTGTCACTTGTTCTCTTCCTCTAAGCTTTGTGATTCCAGAGAATCCACCAAGCATGGAGTTTTACTTGTCCAGTGAAGAGACCCTCAGACACAATGGCTTCCTCCATTATACCATCAGAAGAGCTCATTCAGAGGTCAAGAAAGTGGTTGGCACAGACAAAATTAAGACGCTCAAATTACAGTGTATGGAGTCATCCAGCATGGATCCAAGGGAAGAAAGAGAGAAGTTTGCCACGGTTAAACCAGGTTACAGGAGAAGTCCCGCAGTTCCCAGATCCCCTGTGCAACATGTGCATTCCTTGCCATACTTGGCTGCATTTGGACTCTTGGCACTTTATTTCCTTGAAAATCAAAGTTAGGCTGGCAAGATGGTTCAGTGTGTAGAGAAGTACTTGCTGCCAAGGGTGGCAAACCTGAGTTCAATTCCTCTGCCCCACAGAATGAAATGAGAACTGACTCCTGCAAATTAAGCTATCCTCTGATGTCCACGTGTTCATATGTGTGAACCCCCCCGCCCCTTACTGAGCATGCATGGAGTAGCAACAGTCAGAGTGAGCTACCACAGCCATGGCTACCGTGACTGTGAACTTGTTTTTATGTATTTCTGTCCTTTTGTAAATAACACTCTCTCACCATGTTTTCTATTAAGTCTGTCTGTTTTGGTATGGCCTAAAGATAGATCATCAATGTGCCCTTGCTATTTCCATTTCACAATTTTGCCTGCTATACATGCGTTTGTTGTTGTTGCTCTTGTTGCTTGTTTTACTTTGTTTTTACAGGACAAGGTTTCTCTGTGTATCCCTGGCTGTCCTGGAACTCACTCTGTAGACCAGGCTGGCCTTGAACTCACAGATCTGCCTGCCTCTGCCTCCCAAGTGCTGGGACTAAAGGTGTGTGCCACCACTGCCCGGCTTGTAAGTGTTCATTTATACTTTTACATCCGCTAAGATTTACCTTCAATTCATAAACTAATATTTCATTTACTGTTTATGCCCTTCACTTTTCAGAATGTTACCCACACCATTTATTTTGTCTTTTCTAAAATAATATAATTTTTAAATAATTTATATATTACACTTCTGGAAGAAATGATCTCCATCTTTATAAGCCTGAAGCTTGTAGTAGGTCATCTTGAAAACCCATCATAAACTACAACTTCATTTTTGGCATTTTTATCTATCACATCTTGGGCTCAAAATAAGATACAAGTGTAGATTACGAGTGTGGTCTTTGAGCTTGCATAACTGCAAGTCGGAGGAGAACAAGCCACGACTATCACAGAGAATCATGTTATATTGCTGCGCAAACCGGGCAGCGGCAAGTTCAGACTAGCTGTAATACAGCCTTTCTAGGACTTGGAGGATTAATAAGGTAAGGTAATGTATGTATATATGACGTGGAGAACCAGATGGGCCTTGTGTTAAGATGTTGGACCTTACTGGCAATTATAAAAGACGTTTAGGCTAGAGTATGACATAATCAGATTTGTCTTCTCAGATATCACCCAGTTTGGGTTGGATGGCTTAGATTCTGATCTTGGTTTCTACCTCAAGGCTCTGAGAAACTGTGGGGTGCTGCCAGCCTCTCCCGTGCTGTCCAACCAGCACCCCTGGGCTAACATCAACATCTTATACGGTTAGCCAACTCTCTCTCTTTAAGTACATGCCGAGCACACTCTGTACTTTCCAGCTGTAGTTCAAGATGACGTTCCCACCCGTCGGCCTATCCGCTCTGTGTAGTACAATTCTGTCTATGCCAGTGTAAACTGAAAACATACAAATCATCGTGTTAGAACTTATTCAGGTCAACTTCCTCTTTCCACGCTACAACGATTCCCAAAAAGAAGTCTACAGTGTTTTATATTACTGAGTTCTTAGAGCTCCCTAAATTTTCATTTGAAAGTCTCATTGCCATATACCTTTAGTCAATTGAATTTTCACAGAATATTTCTTTAAAAAGCAAAACAAACAAAAAAAATCATGAGAGTACAAACTTTCTAGACAGTTTGAAATAACAGTATTAATCACACACAGGCAAACCGTATATTTTTTTTCAAGACTTTGCAAAGGAAGCCATGCATGGCTGATGACCCAGTTCCAGGGTTGCAGAGTGGGGAGGCTGAGGAAGCAAGGAATGAATCCATAGCTCTGCCGACAGTTTACACTGACTGAATTCCAGGCTGCAGCTGCCCCTGCTGGCTTCTCAAAAGGCTCTGCTTAGTCTGCCTGAAGACATTGAAACTCTTCTTCTCTTGTGAATGGCAGTCCAGTCGTTCAGGTGCCACTCAGGGCTGGGAAGCACCTCCCTCCCCCCACCTTTTTTTTTTTTTACCAGAGCCTGGGAAACTTTAAGGGTCCTGGACTATATAAAAAAGTGTTTTCTCCAAGAACAAAGGTTCAAATGTTTGTTCTCTGTCAGGCTCTCAGGAAGGAAGCCAACAAGGATTTTAAATTAAAGAATGCTTAAAATGTAGTGGGATGGTAAGAAATGGATAGACATTTTTATTTTTAAATTCCATTTTGCTTTGGCTTTATTAGAGGCAGGAGACGAAGCAATTTTGATGCTGTGCTTTAAGTTAAAAAGTATTTAGACAACCTGAGTGGGGAAGAGTAAAATCATAATGTGATCTGGAACGTTTTGCTCAATAATACATCATCAATGGTTTCTGTCCATGGCACGGCTCCAGGGAGTATGCATATAATTAAGCCTCCAGAGCATTGTGAGTAGTGGCCTTATAATTAAATTAGTTCAAAAAGCAACCAATGATGTCAGACAATTCAAAGGGCAGAAAGGAAGAAGGAAAAGGGAGGTTTCCAGAATTCAAAAGAAAAACATAAATTCAACACAAGCACCTCAATTTCAGATGATCAGTGTATGCCAAGTGAATGGGGTGGTATGATTCAGGGTGCTGTGATTCGGGGTGCCTGGAGAGGGAGGGAGGGAGAGAATAAGATGCCCTGGAACTGGAGTTACAGGCATCTGTGAGCCACCAGGCATGGCTATAGGGAACTTGGCAAGAGAATGGAGTGCTCTTAACTGCTGAGCCATCTCTACAGCCACTCTAATTTTTGTGGATTTTAAGCCTACTTGATCATGGTAAATGATCTTTTTGCTGTGTTCTTGGATTCAGTTTGCAAGTATTTTGGGATTCTGTCTTTCAAGTTTATAAGTATCTCATCTCAGTATGAATAAAAGGGACAGATATAGGTACAACAAGGTGTTTTTAAAAATGTGTATGGGTACTGTGTGTACATGTATGTTCTGCAAGCTACATGTATGTCTGGTGTCTGTGGTGGCCAGAAGAGGGGATCAGATCCCCTGAAACAGGAGTTACAGTTATAAGCTGCTATGTCTGTGTTGGGAATTGAACCCTGGTCCTCTAGAAGAGCAGCCAGTGATCTCAACCACTAAGTCATCTCTCCAGTCCCACAGCAGGTATTTTTGATACACATATTAATACACACATGTACACACATGTGTATAAATAACACATATTTAGGGAGAGAGAAAGGAGACTCTAACACCTCTCATTGTGTCTCATTTACAATTTAACCTTTATCAAAGGTGTATCCGCATAGGAAAAGACATAAAACAAAAGGGTTGGGACTCTGTGCCATCGTAAGTTTCCAAGGAGGACCTTGAAGTATTTCTCTGAGGGACAAAGGAGGGCTATTATGAAGGCATGTTTCTGGGATTGAGAGAAATAGAGAGAAATCTTGATGCATTCAAAGTAGTGATTAGTAAATGTCACGTTCCAATACAGGTCTTGTATTTCTGGTTTCCAAAGTGCTCAAGATTCATCGTTTTGCCCTTATTTGAATATTTTGTTAGTCTTATTTTATTACTAACTTGCCTGGAGTCACAAACTGTGGGGCCTTTCATAAATCATTGAAGCATAGTGTCTCCTGTCTCAACGGTAATATACGGATATCACCTGGCTCTAAGGTTATTAGGAAGATTCCTTAGTGACCTGCCTGAGGGCCACCAACAACTCCAAGCATACCCTTGACCCACAGCTCACCCCTCTTCAGGATTGGGCACTACACACACCTTGACCACCCTACCCAACCCTGCAACCTTCCTGAGGAACATGTGTCCCTCTCCTGCCTTCCTGCACTCCTTTCTGTAGGGAAACCCAACTTGTGCTGCTCACCCAATCCACCTGACTTGCACACTTGGCCCTTCTCTCAGCAGACACTAAATCTGTGCTGCCAAATCCATCCATCCCCAGGATCTTTATGGTAACTTGTATCCAGGTAGGAACATTAGACTCATACCAGCAACTCATCATCCTCTGCCAGTTGCCAGAGTTCCACTGTATCCTTGACTAGCTTTGCCACCCCCTCCCCCAATGGCTAGTTTTGTGTGTCAACTTGACACAAGCTGGAGTTATCAGAGAAAGGAGCCTCCCTTGAGGAAATGTCTCCATGAGATCCAGCTGTAAGGCATTTTCTCAATTAGTGATCAAGGCCGGAGGGCCCAGCCCATTGTGGGTGATGCCATGCCTGGGCTGGTAGAACTGGGTTCTGTAAGAAAGCAAGCTGAGCAAGCCAGGGAACAATCCAGTAAGCAGCATCCCTCTGTGGACTCTGCATCAGCTCTTGCTTCCTGACCCGCTTGAGTTCTACTCCTGACTTCCTTTGGTGATGAACAGCAATGTGGAAGTGTAAGCTGAATAAATCCTTTCCTCCCCAACTTGCTTCTTGGTCATGATGTTTTGTGCAGGAATACAAACCCTGACTGAGACACCCCCTCAACTCTATTCTTCACGTACAAATCCTAGATGCCCATCACCAGCTCCACGAGCATCCATTGCCTGAGGAAACTTTCTGAACACCTCCCAGAGACTCCTGAAAACTGCTTTGAATGCTACACAAACTCTGCTCCTTCACATAGCAACCTTACTTAGCCTGAGCTGAACTTACACTACTCCTGGTATTATATTAACACTGAACTGCCCAAAGGCTGAGCTCTAAGTGCCGTGGAGCTGGTCAATCACTTAGAAATTGAGACAATAGGTAACAGAGTTCTCAACATCCACCCAAAAAGAAAGACATAATTTTCATACCAACAAACACTTATCAACAAACGTGATTCCATAATTCTAGGTTACATTGCAAGTATATAAACATAAGTCAATGAAATAATAAGTCTTTGCTATTTTAGTCCCATTGTAATATTCCCCAAGAAAAGTTACTTAGAAGATAATGATTTTAAAAAAACAATAAGCTGGTGAGATGGCTCAGTGGGTAAGAGCACCCGACTGCTCTTCCGAAGGTGATAAGTTCAAATCCCAGCAACCACATAGTGGCTCACAACCATCCTTAATGAGATCTGGCGCCCTCTTCTGGAATGCCTGAAGACAGCTATAGTGTACTTACATATAATAAATAAAAAAACAATAAAAATCATGATCAAGGAACTCAAAGCAGGTATGAATAAACACTGAAACAAAGAAAGAATGCAGAAACACAAAGAGACACTTGCGCAAAGTGATGAAAACAATTGAAGCCACGGGCACAGAATTTAATAAAGATAGACTCTCTGAGGAAAAAACAATATGGTATAAAGCTGGAAATGAAAAATTCAAGAATTCAAGCATAAATTCATGGAAGAAAGATGAAACCCAAATGGCTGAAAAGCTTCTCTAAAAACTGGTCAGCGTCCTCAGCCCATAGGGAAATGCAAATTAAGAGTACCTGGAGATCCCATCTCCTCCCAGTTAGCATGGGAAAGGTCAGAAAAACAAAACAAACAAACAAAAAAAAACATGGAGACAAATGCTGGTGTGGATAGAAGAGAAAGGAAACATAAATTTTCTGCTGGTCAAGGTGCAAAGTAGTGTACACATTATGGAATTCAGTGTGGAGATTCTTCAAGAAGCTAAAGAAAAATCAGTCTACCATATGATCCACCTAACCCACTCTTGAGTGTATACCTTAATGGACTCCATGATGTTCCAGAGACACCTTATCCATGGTCAGTACTCCTTTGTTCACAACATCCAGGAAAGAAACAGCCTAAATGTCTGCCAACTGATAAAAAGGTAATAAAAATCTGTCATATGTTCACAATGAAATGTTTTCTCCTGTTTTAAGAAAAATAAAAGTATAAAACTGGCAGGTAAATGGATGGAGCTAGAAACAATCATTCTGAATACAGTAACCCAGACCCATAAGGACAAATGCCACGTTTTCTCTCCTTTATGGTTGCTCTCTGAATTTTCACATGTTTGTTTCTTTTGAAAGGCCCATAGAGGACAGGAAATCATTAAGGGACTATGGGGAAGGGCTTTCAAGGGAAGAGGGACTGAATGCACTGGTGTAAAGGGTTAACTTGGAATAATGGAAAAAGACTTGTTAAATTAGGGTGGGGGTAGAGGGTAAGTCAGAGGAGGGAGTATGGGGAGGGATAACTAATATTGAAGACCTTTCAAAAAGTTCTCATGGGACCTCACTAATGTAGCACATACAACTTTAAAATGGACCTATCCAATAAGAGGCAGCAATACCTCCAATAGATTCCAAAAGCTGATAAAGAAAAAGTCCAGTGAGTGTCAGGAATGGGTTGCTTCTTTTGGAGCTGTTGACCATGGAGCTCTTGTTATAGTTTATTGTATTGCTCCTACTTACCATCCATAGGTTGACAATAAGACTATCTTTTTTTGTTAAACATGCCACACACTTGAGTGAAAGTGAAATCAGGCTTGTGTGGCATCCCTGCTGGCTGGCTTTCATGATCCCAGGAGGTGCTATGTTTACTACTTAGGGGCGGGAAACAATCATTAATTGTGCTGTGCTGAGCACCCTTAACACCACAGCAGTGACTGGCCAGCAAGATTTATCCACTGGTTTAGTAGTGGTACAAACATCACGGAAGTAACCAATCACTTTCTGCTTGGATGTAGGCTTACTCCGCAAGATGACACCCATAGCTGGTACCATTATCAGGCTGAGAACTTGTGGCTAGATAGAGCCTAAGGTAGACTCTACTACTATTATTTTGCTAAAATAGCCTAGTATTGTTACGGCTACTAATAGCATCATTATGCCCATAGATCAATGTATCTTTCAACTCTCATCTGAGAATTGCAGTAGACTATGATCAAAACAAAGAGCCACAACTAATCTAGGTACAGAGAATTAGAGACTACAGAATTCCCAGCCACAAATGGAACATGTGTATATCATCTCCACCTACCCATGATTCAGGGATCTTTATTGGTGAGGTGATGAAAAGATTGTAAAATTTAGAGGTGACGGAGGACTGAAAACAAGCAGTGTTTTCTGGATACAGTAGAGCAACTTCATGTAGTGGTTTCAACAGCACGCACTAAGCTTGGGCAAGCCTAAGCCAGATCCAATCCTAGTATAGAGAGGGGAGTTAGACACAAAATCCTACTTCTGGCTGTGGAACAATTGGCAATTGTTAACGGCCAGGATTGGGAGAGATAGCACTTGTAAATTGTCATCCATCAGTCTAGTAAAACACCACTTGTTCAAGAATATTTTAACAGCACAAACTGGTCTTGATGGATTACCAAAAAAGGACACAAAGTTGGGTGGGTATGGAAAAGGGGTAATGAGTCTGGGAAGATTTGGGCTTTGTGAAAAAAATAAAAAGGTAAAAAACTATGTCTATGAGGAATAAATGTTATACACAAAACACCGGGGAAATGCCTGGCACACTGCAGAGCATCTATGAGAGGATCAAGTCTCTGCCAAAACTTGGGAATTTGTCTGCGTGCCGCCGTTACCGATAACCTGTGAACTAAGAAAAGCTATGTGTTTCCAAAACACCATGATGAGAACACAGAGGAGGTACAGCACCATTTTGAAGCAAGAAATCAAGAGGGAAGACAGATGGATCGTGAAAGCCATCCACACCATTCCCAGAGGTGTTCTGTTAGACTCTACCAGCTTGAGAATCACCACCTTTCTGTTCGATGCTTCACCCTTGGGTCCCTTAGGAAGGACTAAGTAAACCTCTAGGCAAGGTCATCTGAAGGGCAAGGTCATCTGAAGGGCAAGGTCATCTGAAGGGCAAGGTCATCTGAAGGGCAAGGTCCCATCTGAAGGGCAAGGTCCCATCTGAAGGGTTTCAGTCTCATATGACCTGTTTATACTGAGGCAGTGTCCTTACTGATCTCTGAATCCGTTTGGGGACATTTTTTCTTCTTAAAGGACAGAGTGTGTACAATTGCCACCTAGAAGCCTTACCACCCCATCTTATCAAATCCTAGATGTGGGGCAATCTTCTGTTATGTCGTCCTTTCTCCATCATCTTCAGTTTGAACTGCAGTTTTTCTCCTTACATATTATATTCTGTTTTGTTCTGACCTGCTCTGATGATTGTAATGAATACCATAAATTCTATAGCTAAGGTAAGAGTCTGCTTCTCACATTCTCCTATGTGCATTGATGTTTTTGACTGCATGTATGCATATATGTATGTATGCATGCATGTATATATGTATGTGCAAGGGTGCCAGATCTATGGAACTGGAGTTATAGACAGTTGTGAGCTGCCATACAGGAGCTGGGACTCAAACCCGGTTCTCTGGAAGAACAGCCAGTGCTCGTAACCGCCAAGCCACCTCTCCAGTCCCTTTTTCTCGCATTCTAAAAGCTGGGAATTCTGAAATCAGCATGCTTTCCTGTTTGGCTACCGTCTTCGTCAGGGTTTCTACTTGTGAACAAAACATGACCTCTAAGCACGTTGGAAAGAAAAGGGTTTATTCAGCGTACACTTCCGCATTGCTATTCATCACCAGAGGAAGTCAGGACTGGAACTCAAACAGGTGAGGAAGCAGAAGCTGATGCAGAGGCCCTGGAGGGATGTTACCTCCTGGCTCGCTTCCCTGGGCTTTCTCAGCTTGCTTTCTTATAGAACCCAGGACCTCCAGCCCAGGGATGGCACCGCCCAGAACAGGTCCCCTTGATCAGTAATTGAGAAAATGCCTTACAACGAGATCTCATGGAGGCATTTCCTCAAGGGAGGCTCTTTTCTCTGTGATAACTCCAGCTGTGTCAAGTTGACACACAGAACCAGCCAGTACAGCTCCTGGGAGGGTTTCTTCTTATCTTGCACTTGTCTGGCTTCTCCCTGTGTCCTCACATTCCTGCCTTTGTAAGGGGGGTTGGGGGGAGAAGAGGGTGAAGGTGCTTTCTGGTGCATCTTTTACAAAGGCATTTGTCCTGCCATCATAAACATAACTTCTATCACTTCCCACTTTGGGCATTAGTGACTCAACTCGTGAACTTTCTGGGAAACAAACATTTGGGACAACACCACTCTCCAAAGACAGAGGCAGGGGCCTTATAGACAGGACCCGGGAACTGTCTTCTAGCATTTGCTTATAGCTGAAGATTGGAGTCCAAGGTGGAAGGTAAGGAAGACAGGAGCCGTAACGTGTCGAGACATGACACAAGTAGTAACAATGAAGAAAGAAGAGAATTTAGTATTTGGAATAATTACAAATTGTGGCAATCTGATATCCTTGATAGATGTTGCTAAGTGAAAGCACAAATCTTTCTACACACACACACACACACACACACACACACACACACACACACAGACATACACAAAGACATAGACACACAGATACACACTGAAAAACACACAAAGATAGACACACACATATACACAGAGAGAGAGAGAGAGAGAGAGAGAGAGAGAGAGAGAGAGAGAGAGAGAGAGAGAGTTTACAGCAGATTTTAAGTGAGACTGCAGAGCTGAGAGCAGCTGAGATCTGAAAGGCTTTACCAGGTCAGGGAAGAAACTGTGGATTCAGGTCCAAAAGGGTGAGTGAGGCAGGCAGATGCTGGGTCAACAAACAGGACCCCCAGCCTAGCCAGAGCCTCAAGTATGGTAAGGGATTCTCTGCCTGTTGGTCCTTGACTCACACAGGGATCAGATGACCAATGAATAGGGAAATGCTAGATAGTCAGCTCTTATGGGGGCCAGGTGAAGGAGTTACACCCCTTCCTCAGTCCGATAAGTTCCAGACCTGGTTCCTTGATAGAATTTAAGACTGTCACGAGCACCTACATCCTCAGTTCACCTTGAAAACTTAATAGGGTAGCTTCTTTTCTACTCTAAGGCATACAGTCTCATGCCTTCCTTTCTACTCCAAGGAACAAGTCCTTCACTTCATCTGTGCTGCTTGCATGCTGCCAGACAGATGGTATGGTTTGCTAGTCCAACCTGGTATGCAATAGTTCTCTTCCTTCAAAGTGGAGTTAAAACACTATTTTTTAAAATGGAGTGTCTCAGGGCAAGGTCCAGCCTGAAAACCACTCTTCTCCCTTCTCTTCCTCCTTCTCTTCCTCCCTCCCTTCCCTTTCTTTCCTTTTCATCTTGCAGAATAACTTAGAGTAGGGCATAACGTGATCTCAACAACTTTGTTTCACTCTAATCTTAATGACCATTTTCAATCTTTTCGTCACCCATTACAGTTGCATATGTGCGTATCTATATAAAAGGCCAAGAAGGGGTTAAAGGGGCTAGAGACGCCATTGGACTGGTACTAGTGTGCTCAAGGAAGAGAGTTGACACAGGAAAGTCTCTGTAGAGGCCAGATAAGAAGTTGTCACCAGAAGGCTGACCAGGTGACAAGCAGTTATAAGTATCACTTCAAAGTGAGCTGTGTGTCATGTGCTGGAGCCCTGGGGACAGAGGTCCTACCCTTTGACAACTTTCCTGGATAAGTGACAGGTGATGGGTCACTCTGCCTGCCACATCTGTCCTTTCATAGTCCCAGGTGAGGGGAGTAAATCTGTATAATTGATAAGATCAAGGGTCACTGATATCATTATTTATTAGTGCAGATAAAAGACCAGTGTGTGCCCCGTGGTGTGCTGACAGATGGTGGCAGTTTGCTTGTACAAACACCATGCAGAGTCATTCTACCCTGGCACTCATACTCAAAACAGAACATCTCAGTTAAAGCCCACTGCTTTATAAAATGGGACGACTCAGGGATGGGTACAGTCTGAAAGTTGAGGTTCTCTACAGCAGTGTACCTGGAAGCAGGCCAGCTCTTTCAAGAGGAAATTAGGAAATAAATATGTTTAGAAGAAAATTCAATGCAACAGAAGAATGATGGTATAGATGCATAAATAAGAGGTAAAGGACTATTTTTTTTTAATTAAAAACAGATAAAATCATCTTTTAGTAATTCAGCTCCATGTTATTACTCTACCACACGGCCCAAACCCCAACGAACCCCAAAGCCTCCTTCCTCCAAATGCACAAAGAACCAAGTTGTAATGAATGACTATCTCCAACTGCCAGTCAAGTTTGGTCCTGCACAGTTAGTAAGAGAGAGAGAGGGGTGGGGGGGAAGCATGCCTCTTAAGAACTTGGCTCTAAGCCAGCATGACTCAATAGCTATAATTTGCATTTGAATGCAATTAACTGGGCCAGTGCTTTGGGGTAATCAGGCTGTCTGCAATACACACATGCTGGAAACTCAGCAAAAGTCCAAAACACTTACAGGGGGGTTGTTCTTTGAATTTCCCTGAGATGTGGGTATCTTAGGTATAATTTTAAATTTAAAAATTAGCCAGACTCCTTTTTTTTTATTTTACTTTTTTTAATGAAAGGAAGTTTAGTTACTTGCCATTTTTCCCTCTAGAAGAATAATTTAAACACCTTAGCAGAAGTGATATACAAACTTCTAGCAATATAGATTTAAAAAAAGGGAAAATGAGAAATTCCCGTTTATATTTAAAAAAAAGAGATGAGAAAATGTCCCCATGGTATGTAGATAAAATTTTGATTTTTTCAGTAATGATAATAAGATTCATTAAAAATAAATTAACACAATTTGGTGGGTGGTGGATGTAGGAAGCTATGGAGTTCAAAGTGATCTTTACTTATGTAGGTACTATGAAGCCAGACTGCTCTGTCTCTCCCAACCCTTGTGTCCAAACCACAAAATGTAAGTAGCAAAAACATGTTAACAATTGCTTTTCTATAAAATGAATGATTCCTTCAAGATTTTAAGCTAACCCTTTTCTTAATTTTCAGCATGTAATTTTCATAAACAAACAGCATTAGTAGGATATGATTTTTCTAATCCCAAAAAGAAAAGAAAAGAAAAGAAGAGAAAAGAAGAGAAGAGAAGAGAAAAGGAAAAGAAAAGAAAAGAAAAGAAAAGAAAAGAAAAGAAAAGAAAAGAAAAGAAAAGAAAAACGCATAGTGAAACTAATTTTGAGAATTAAAAGCCCTGGCCATGGAGTTGTGTTACCTGAATTCTAATTTATTGAAGTCTACCAGTAAACTATTGTGTACTCCTGTGTTAGATGAGGATTGTGGGGGAAGTTGTGGGGGTAGCAATGGTAGCTCCCCTTAACTGTAGGATGACCAGAAGTGGGTTGGACTCTGAGATGGTTTTGATCTCTAAAGTGTGCTGACATGTCAGGTGCCCTGGTTTCCTTCCTGAGCATGCGAACACTCCCACTTTCAGACACTGTGGTCTGGAAGCAGTCTTCTGAGAACTACAACCAGGAGGCAAGTGCGTATTTACTATGAAAACGTGTTCTGGGTTGACATCAAAGCGTACCCTGCTTCTGGAAACTACTGATTTACTTATTCAACCAATAAGTATGAGCTGCCCTCTTGGGTATTCTACAAGTTCTGCCCTTTATTGTTAACCTGGCTGAAGAGTTAGAAAATGATCATTACCACAACAAAGACAAAAGGAAAACACAGTACAGATCTGTGAAGGAAAGTCTTGGATGTGGTTCAAGGGGAGGGGCGGAGTTAGCAAGGACTGACTTAGGTCTTGCTTTTGTTTTGTTTTGTTTTTAGTTGAACCTGAAATATAGATATGATTTTTATAAATAAAAGTGGTTGGAAAGCCTTCATTTCCTGCATATATGTAATGCAGATATAATAGTTATATGTTTATATGTACTTTTTAGCGTCATTGAGAGAATTGGTGCGTGTCAGTACTTAGCACAGTACATTGTTACCTTTCAAAAAGTTACATAAAGAGAACCATCCAGGGGTAGCAGATTTTTTGTTACTGTTGTTGCAGTTTTAAATATTAGCTTGTTTAAGTTTTTTTTTAACCCAAAATGTTTCAGGGCAGATGGTTGTCTAGACATGTTTTTTCAAAACCAGTTGTTTGCTTATGGCATTATAATCAGAAGCTCAAAGGAAAAAAAAAACTCTTTTGCTTACAGCAAGAAGGAAGAGTTGAATAACTTTTAATGAGTGATTAGAATGTGGAAACCAGAAAAACAGAGGAGATGGCCTAGAGCGAGAAATCCTGTGAGGCCGCTGTGCCACAGTGTATGATGCGGCTTTTCTGCGGCTGTCTGTACAGTGTGCACTAGAAGATTCTTCCTCAGTTACACAGGTGCGCCTTCTCTAAGGTGACCTTAGAATTACCCAAAGGCCAACACACTTTGCCTTGGTGTTTGGATGTCACGACCTCTGGAACTGCAAGAAGTAAAGTCGTTATTTAAAAGTTACAAAGTTCTCTAGAGTTGAAAAGACACTCATAATACAATTAGCTAGCAGTCTGTTGTGGGCCTATGGGAGCTAGCGAAGTTAGAGAGGCTCTTTCGGTTACTGGAATCACTCCTCTAGAAGACAGCTCATTATGTATACACAAGAAACTGAGATGTAGAAGGCTTGCTTATCCTGTCCAAAGCTACATAATCATGCAGCTAATATTAAGCGATACCTGTGATTTCACATTCATCTATAGCTGATGGATCTGTAAGATATCCATAGAAAGACTGATGAGTAAGACAGAAACCATCACGCCTATCTTGAAGCGAACATGCGAAATGGAGGGAAGGAGACAAGAACAACAAAGCCAGCAGAAGGTCACCTAGTAATAATGACCAACAAGAAACAAACCATTGAGCACACAGGAATTTAGCACCAGCCCACTCCGTGACACACAGAGAGGACCCTGTCTTTAGGAGGCCTTCCTGGGGTTGTTCTCCTTTGTCTTGTGATTCTTAATTCTATGTTGATGCTGGTGTTTTGTTAAATGAGGCCTGATAAGACACCGGTAGGTAAGCAGAGAAATATGAATATGTGTCAGGCATGCTCCCCCGCCCCCCCCCCCATTTCTTGTGGCTCTGTTCTTAGGTAGCCCTTCCTAACTTCTCCTAAGCCTAGAATTCTGCAGGGAACAGAGCTCCCTTGGAGAGTTCAGTGAGATTCACAGTCAGGGAGAGGAGGAGGTAGACATGTGTGCAGTTGAGGAAGAACTTGACATTCCAAAACAACATGAACCCAAACACTGACGCCAAAGAACCCTGCCTTACCCTTTCTTATTCAGGGAGCTTACCACTGGAAGGGAAGGATAGTTTTTCTTCACAGTCCTTCCGTTGTTCATTTTAACATATGTATTTGTGGGTTGGGGGGTAAGTATGTGTGCCTCTGAGTGCAGGTATCCTCAGAGTTGAATGGATGGTGTCAGGTCCCCTAAGACTGGAATTACAGGCTGTTGTGAGCCTTCTGGTCTGGGTTCTGGGAAGAACTAACTGTACAGGCTCTTTACCACTGTGCCTGGCTCGCCAGCTTCCTCATTTTCTGCTTACAAGTGTTAATCCCAAAGATGTGAGAAGAAAGACCACAGACCCAACTCATCAAGGACAAATTAATCAAAGCAAGCTTTTCTTATTCTTGTACATGGGCTGCCTCCCTCTAAGGCGGGGCTCAAGAGGTCAGCATTGGAGGTGAGCAAGGTGAGGAGGTTTCCTATAGCTCAGGGGTGGGGGAGGTTTTCAGATGGGGGGATTTGGTAGGTAAAATAGGTGGAGTTGCAGGAACAGAATATGAACATAATATAACTTAATGTTATAAGTCATAATGACCTCCTGAGACAAAGACATCCTTGCAAGATGCTCATAAGATAGTCATAACAGCAGGTAGTCCATTTGAAACAAAGGTAGGGTGAGGATGACAAGTTGGTTATGGCAACTTTCTAAAGCAGAGACATGGTTGTCATTTCCTGGAACAGGCAGGTCAGAATCGTTTGAAGTTATAGTCACAGGCATAGCTCAATCATTGAGAAACAGATTTAATCGTAAACAGGAGTGAGCCTGGATTGTCTTTACAAGAAGATGCCTTTCAAGCCCAAGATGGAGGCAGGCTGGTTCATTACTAGAAGTGAAAGACCTCCATGGTAGAGCACACACCACATACCAAGCCCTGGGTTTGTTCTCTGGGATGGAACACCCCAGTCTCAAGTTGATATTGCAATTTCTGAGTCACTCTTCCACATTGTTCCTACTGTTCATGTTAGAATGAATGAAATACGTATTTGTGGATGAATTTATAAATAGGAATTGTATAGTTTTTATGACTTAATGTGCCTCAAGTGCTGTTGTGTTTCCATTTGAGCTGACATTGCATGATATGAAGATGAACAGTAAAATTCATGGAAATAGTCTAAAAATTTTACTGTGTGGAGAAAAAACTATGTTTCTTGACAAATGAAACATAGTAACTAAAGATACCTTAGAAGGGGAAGGCCTGCCAGGCGGTGGTGGCACATGCCTTTAATTCCAGCACTTAGGAGGCAGAGGCAGGCAGATTTCTGAGTTTGAAGCCAGCCTGGTCTACAGAGTGAGTTCCAGGTCAGCCAGGACTACACAGAGAAAACTTGTCTCAAAACATGAAAAAAAAAAAAAAAAGAAAAAGAAAAAAAAAGAAGGGGAAGGCCTCACATTTTTATCCATTCAATAGCATTTTATTCACATCCCTAACACAATTATCATTTACAGATTATGGTTTTGCATTAGTAGTACAAATTTGTAAATTGACCCTCGTTGAATGGTGCTACTTTGCAGTATGTGATCAGGAAAGCCTCTTTGGGGAAACTGCACTTAAGCGGATATTGAGATGTTCAAAAAAAAACCAAGGCCATGAAAAGACTTGGGAAAGAGCATTGCAGGTAAAGAGAATAGCTACTCTAAAGACGAAAGAAAGCCCACAAATATATGGTGGCCCAGAACCAGAAGACCCACATCCCCCAAAAGCAGTAGTTAAGAAGCAGAGTCGCTAAAAATGAGGCCAGAGTGTGAAGGGCCTAAGTCTAGAAGAATTTAACCATTGGAAAGTTCTAGGTCACGGAATAACAGGAATGGCTTATATCATCCTGTTAGCACAGAGGTAAGAGGGGACTCTGGGAGCCCACCCTGGGTTTTTATAACTGTAGAATTTACCCTTCTCTGCAGTGATTGTTATAGGCCTATCATAATTTCTAATGTACTTGCAGACTTTCGAATCCCAGAACTAAGTAGCTAATTCTTTGTAATCGTGGCACTGGTTTATTCTCCGTATCACTGGTGTCTAGCGCGGTTTGCACCCAGCAGCCATCTCCTAAACATTCAGTAAATAAATGTTCTCAACAGGATCCAAAGCCTTGCATGGTAAAAGGTCCGACTTTGGGATTGTTTTGTTTTTTAATGTAAGGTTATTAATTAGAAGAGTTACAAGGAAACATGAGTTATAAAGAAATCTCAAAAATATTATTCAAAGTTTAGCATCAATTTTATGACATTCAGCATTTAGAATTTGAAGTTTTACATGGCCTTTGCCTGAATATGAACCCAAAGCCCTAGCTATTATTGAGGCTATTTGGCCAGATGTTTCAGTCTGGTGGCTTGAGACTAGAGATGGCCACACACAGTTTGAGGTTGGTTTTGTATGGTGTGTAAATATTGAGCTGAATTAGTTGTTAATCTCTAAAACTAAGGCGTTTTCACATAAAGATTTGATTTTTCTTTTTCACTTGAGGAACAACAAACATACAACCGAATCAAAAATGTGGCTGCACAGGATCTTGGTTCCAGTAGATCTAGTCCAGGCAGAATGGGGACGGCTACTTCCTTAGGAAGAGGCCTGCCTTCTCTGTTCTATTTTATATATTCTCCACTTTGCTTTCTCTACTCCCTTAAGCTACTTGCCCGGTTCTTGTAGCACATGTTTTGTGACAGCTCTTTTTGAGACACATAGGAACTGTTGCTATCTAAAGTGAAGACTTTGAGAAGGTAATATATGTTGCTTTGTGGCTGTATGTTGATCTCTTGTTCTTGTCCTTTATTTCAGAAAGGAGGTGGTCCAACCAGATCCATCCATGCCTGGACCTGTCAAGTTAGGACAAAATGTGGCTCTATTATGTTGGTGGAGAAATATCGAGGCTAGGGCAGGCTCTCCAGGGAGAGGCCAGAGAACAGCTTTGCTACCAGTTTGTCACACAAATGGACGTTACAACCATCTTTACCTTCCATTTATGTTGTCTGTAACGATTTAAAGGTGGAAGGTAAGAAACAGAGTACATAGGACTGTCTCTAAGGATAAATACCATAGGCCTTCTTCCCATGGGTATAGAAGGTTTAAACTTCTTTCCTTACCCAATGTACAGTCTTCTCGGACACTCTCTGAGCAGGGTGATCAGGTGTGTGATTTTAGCTTTTATCTGCTTGGGCCAGTGCTTTTATTTGGATAGCGACATTTAATCTATTATACTGTTCTGTACGAACCCACATGTTTATTTACTGAAATGTACGGAACAGTCCACAAAAGATACTCTGTGGCAAAGCTAACAAAGGCTGTTTCCATAGAGCTATCTAAAGGCATGTGGAAGGACGATGATGACGTGCAGAACACACAATGGGACACTGTTGACAGAATCCCGGGATCCCGGGAGGAGCTTTTGAAAGGCCAGCAGGGAAAGAAAATCCCGTTTGCAAGGATTTACCACGCTGCACGCCTCCATGGAAAGCAGTTTTGAAAATGCTTGGCAGTACCAGGGTCCGGGGCACTTTGCATGTGCATAGGACCAAACTGTAATGCACTGAAGAGGCAGAAGGGTGGAAAATCGTTCCACGTCCCAAGGGATCGGGCAGAGGGCAGAGCCAGGTCTGGGAAAGGGGTCAAGGTCCGTGCTGCAGAGGGGGCAGGTGGCTGCGGGGACGCGCCTCCGGGGGATGGAAGGGGGAGGGGGTTGGCTCGCCTCCGTGCGGTGCCGCGCCCGCCTGGCCGTGCCGCCGGGGCGGGGCGCACCGGACCGGCCACGGCTGACGCAGGGCAGCGCGGAGCCTGGCGAGTGGGGGCAAGGGGCGGTGCCTTGGCGGTGCCGCCCTGAGTCACCGCCCCCTCCCGCGCCTCGGCGCCGCCACCTTTCCATTCAGTCGCCCAACATGGCTGGAGCACGGTGCTGAGCCCTCGCCACCCTCACCGTCACCGCCACCGCCGCCGCCGCCGCCTGCCCGGAGCGCTCGGCACCGAGCTGAGCCCCGGGCGGCCGCAGGCATGTTGGGCGCCGGGGACGAGAGCTCGGTGCGCGTGGCTGTCAGGTGAGCTGCGGGTGGGAAGGAAAGCTGAAGCTAGCGAGCGGGCGAGCGGGCGGGCCGGCTCTCCTGCTGCCCGCTCCGGGGCCGGTGCGTCGCATCGCGGCTTCTCGGGGGGAACAGCAGTGGCTGCCCCGCACCCCTACGTCCCTAAGGATCGGGCGCCGCTCACTGCACGGACGCCTCACGTTTGGCCTCCGGGTGAGCGTCGCCCGGTGTCCCCGGGAGTCGCCGCTGCTGCTGCCCTGCAGGTGGGCCCGAGGTGTCTGTCCCCACCCCCCACTCCCTCCTCTCCGGCCCAGCCCCCGCCGCGCCGGCTCCGCTCGCAGCCGCAGACAAAGCGTCGCAGTGACAAGCGCGCCGCCCGCGCCCACTCGGTTCCCCGCGATGGCGTGCGTCGCGACACCTGGTCTCGCAGGTGTGCTGGTAGGGAGGGTGTTGCGGGACATAGGTACCTGCGGGAGGTCTGCAGAAGGCAAGCAACGACAGCCAGCCGGAGGGTTAGATGGGAGACTGGGAGAAACAACCTGAGGTTAGTTAAACACCGTGGATGTTGACAGTGACATCACACACGCCTGGGGTTGAGTTTTGAAACGCTGGCTGTGTCACAGTGTTGTGGTTAGTGACGGTGACATGGATATTCGGTGTAGTTTGGCTGTTTTGATGCATCGCAAGAACTCCGACGGTTACTCTTGGAAAACTGCAGCATCATCACACTGAAAAATTAATGAAGCATTCCTCCTATACCAAGTGCATGGCTTCCATCGCTCTGCTAATATACTGTTAACTCAGTTACAATGTAAAGATTATAAAGAGAGCCTGTCTTCAGAGAAAGCCAGAATTAGTAAACATCTGTCAGCGCCTTAGTCGAAAAATTATTGAAAGTTACATAATGTAAGCGTTCCTATGGTTATTTTAGTGACAAATCTTGATTAAGCCCAGAAGTGGCAGTTTTGCATGTCCTGGGTCTTTAATTAATCTTAAAGAATAAAAAGAAATGGGAAGGTATTTTGATTCCTTTATTTTGCAGATAATGGAATTACCGTAGGATGGAGGTGACGGTTTTATTAGGACTGGCTCTTAATGGCCTTCCTGTCTTTGCCTTCCATGTTCCTGGTCTTGATGCACACATGATTCATATTTAAAGGCCAAACGAAAGCTAGTAGGATGAATAGGAAGAACAGTTTCATCTGGTAATGGAAGATATAGTCCAGGAATAACAGAAAAGGGGGATACAAAATTTCAGTGTTTTACAACGGCAATGTGTAAAGAGTTGTAAAACCGTCATATGTTTTAGATCAGGTAAAAAGCTTATTCCCCATAATCCGTGACTTTAATGCTTTTTTTTTTTTTTATGTCTCTCTTACTGATGGGAACAGGAAGATTATTAAGTTAACCTTCCAAAATTAAACTGGTAGCAGATGACAGAAAGCTTACATGTACAGCCCAGGTTCTTACCGCCATACCTGTACAGGTGAGAGACAGGACTATGCCTTACCAAGTGTTACTCAGCGTAAAAGGTCATCTGTGTCTTTCTGATGCTAGACTAGTTCAATTACAAGTGAATAGCCTTGACAGACTATTTCTATCTGGACTTCTTAGAGGATAGAGAGTTCACCAAGAGAGGGACTGAACCGAACTTTTCCTGTGTCCTCCAATCCAGTCTGCTTTCCAGTTGTGGAGAAGTAAGTGCATATGAATGTTGGGTCTAGACACAGAATTAACGGAGGCATTTGATCCTCCTTCTCCTTTATGATACCGAGGTGATGAGCAGTGGAGGCTGGGCTGATTTCCATAAAAGCAAGTGCGCTCTCCAGGTGCGTGTGTGTTCTAGTGGGATTAGAGGGTTTGGAAAATAAGCGCCTGGGAAAGACGCTGATCAGAAAGTTCTCACTGAGGTAGTATGGTTTATTTTTTTATTTTTTTATTTTTTTATTTTTTTTCGTTTCGGAGGATATTTTGGTATTTGAGTTGTCTGTAGGTTGTCTTTCATTGAGAAGGGATATGGATTCAGAACTTCAATGTAGCAACTGAACACCTGAAATCTGGTTAAGCTACATAACTAAAATTTAAGTTTAAATTATTTTTTTTTACATTTATTTGTGGTGTGTACACACACACACACACACACACACACGCACACGCACACAGGCACACCTTTGTGAAGATCAGAAAGCAATCTGTGGGACTCGTTTTCCTCCTTCCTACCATGTAGAGGCTGCAGATTTATTTCAGGTTTGAAGCCTTGACTGCAAATACCTCCTTACCTGAGCAATATTTTTGACCCAAATTTAAATTTAAATTTAAAAGCTGGTCTTTGATCCAGTTACTAGAAACTTTTACGTATGCTTGAGTATCTTAGTTACCTGGATTTACTTTTTCTAGCTGTAAAGATCATGATATCTAAATACTGATAAACTATTTCTGATGACATTTTTTGTGTTACAGTTAATCTATGCATTTATGCATATTCTCAGGGCTTCAGTCTGAGAAATGAAAGCACTTAGCTCCAAAATTTTATCTTGTTTACATGTTGAAATATTTTGAATGTCATTGAATTAAACAAAATATTAAACTGAAAACTTCATCTAGATTTTCCTCTTTAGAGCTGTGGCTACTGGAAACTTTAAAGGCCATGTGTGGTTTTCTTTATGTTTACTGGTGACGCCTCTTTAATTAAGTGTAAGGAAGAAGTACCAAGTACAACTGCTCACAGACACAGAAAGGACTGCACATAAACATGCCCTGAGAGCATATACCAAATATTGAGCATTCAAGTCTGTGCTTCTATATGCAGAAATGTACATGCATGGCAGTTCAGTTGAATGGCTGGCTAAGGTAGATGACATTTACAAAATCCAACACAGCCCTCATTCTGTTCTTCTCATCTTAATCATATTGTACTGAATTGACTGTCTACTTAGCTAGAAATTGAAAAATCAGTTAAACAATTTAAATTCTTTATGTAAGACATTGAGACATTATGAAGTGATGTGACCCTTTCTTTTGTTTCCTTTCTCTGAATGTTGACGAGAGTTTGTTACTTTTTCCTTTTCAAAAACCCTAGCTTGCAGAATTCCCCAAGGCGTGCATAGCAACAGAGATTCAGAAAGGCCCATTATATTTTCATATTACTGTATATGGCAACTGAAGTTTCTGTGCTTGCCTTTGGCAGGGCTCTAATATCCTTGACAGAGAGGTTGGATTAGTGTATAATATCAAATCTTCCTCCCTCCCTTCCTCTCTCTCTTCCCTTTTCCTACTGAGACAGGGTTTCTCTGTGTAGCCCTTACTGTCCTGGAACTCACTCTGTAGACCTGGCTGGCCTTGAACTCAGAGATCCACCTGCCTCTGCCTCCCGAGTGCTGGGCCTAAAGGTGTGCTCCACCACGCCCTGCTCAGATTTGTGGTTCAGTTTGCTGTGTTCTTACCTTCCTGAAGCTTGTTTTGTTTTTGATTTATTTGAGACAGGGTCTCACTGTGTTGCACTGGTTAGTTTGGAACTGGCTTTGTAGAACGGGCGGGCCAGGCTTGAACTCAGAGATCCACTTACATCAGCCTCCTTTGTCCTGAGGGCTGGGCTCGTTAGTTTAGGAAGTAATCGAAAGGAAAGAGAGAAGAGACCAAAGAGGTAGAAGGTGCTATGAGTTGAAAGTCAACGATATCCTTTTATTTATACAACACGGGTTAATTCTTTATCTTCAGATAGGGCTTAATAAACTGTCCTACTTTGCTCTCTAGTGCTGTGATAAACACAAGGGCCAGAAATGACTTGGGGAGGAAGGGGTTTATTTGGCCTTACACATCCTGATCACAGTCTATCATTGAGGAAAGTCAGGGCAGGAACTCAAGCGTGAACTGTGGAGGAACCGTGTTTTCATATATAAACCAGGTCTAGAGGTCGCGCCAACTGTGCTGGGCCCTCCCCCATTTATCATTGGTCAAGAAAATGCCTCCAGACACGCCCACAGGCCAGTCCGGTGGAGGCAGCTCCTCACTTGCGGTTCTTCCTAGGTGACTCGAGTTTGTGGAAAGTTGACAAAAACTAACCGGCCCATAAGCGTGAAAGGAGTGGAGGAACAAGTTTATTAGTTAGGACGGCACTGGATTTCAGGCTTCATATTTCATTATCGTTGCTGCTTGCCCTCCTGCCGTCTGATTTGCTAATTGCTTACTATTCTGATGAGTAATTATGGGGTAGCGAATGTGTACCAGGATTTTCAGTTTAGTGAAGCCATGAAAACAGAAATTACCCTGGAGGCTAATGCCATAATCTGCTCTTTCTCATCGATTTTCTTCCAAAACAATGCAATGTTTACTATTTTGGATTTTCTTCCCTAAGACATACTACATGCCTGTGAGATGCTGACTCAGAAATCATTACTTTCTGTCAAAAATCGTTCATGATCTGGCATTATCCAGATTAGGAAGCAAAATGCATATCTGTAAAAGGCAAAATGTACTTCATATGACTAGAGGGGCTTTAATCATAAGCAGCAAATTTGCTGGTATTTTAGTATTTCCCACTGAACCGGGCGGGCACTTATGAACTAACTGTATTTCACTTGTTCTTCCCCGTGGATTAACTATTTGATCTTCTCAGAGTAGTTTTCCTCTGCTTGCAGCTTCATTTCAAGCAAATGACAGTCAAGTCAGAGAATATCCCATGATTTTTATGAAATATTGCTGCACGTTTAAGAAGTACATTAAAATTCACATGTCATTTGTTTCTTATAAGTCATTGAAATTGTGTGTTAAACGTAATTTTGGTGTCCTAGAATTATAGACAACATGGATTTTAAAGCAGAAAGGCCCCTTTGGGAAGCTAGCTGCTCAGGGCCACTTATTGAGAGTTGACAGCAGAGGCCCAGACGTGTAGAAACATCTGTTTGAGGGCACAGCAGTCTGATTTGCAGTGTGGATCTAGGGCTTCATGTTTTTCTTGAGTCATCTAGAAATCGAGAATCATATATAACTTGATAACATTAAAAGTACCAAGAGTTTTAACCCTTTAAGGACACATATTGAAACTTTAGTTGGTGCTAAGATGAGTGTCTCCGCTACTGCTGTCCATCAGGTTTGCATTATGAATCCCTCGACTCCAGGACTCAACTGGTAATTCTAATAAAGCCTTGCAAAGGTAAGGAAAGACCCTTGTGGCAGAAATCCAGCTCTAAGGTTTTGAGATTCCGGCATATTAAAATATGAAGAATATCAGAACTGTGTTGTAAAACAAAAATCAAACCAACTTTTGTATTGATTTGTTTTGTTTTGTTGTTTGATTTTTTTAAGGATGGGGTCTCTCTTGGCAACAGAACCCTGGCTTTCCTGGACTTTGTAGACCAGGCTGGCCTTGAACTCACAGAGATCTGCCTGAGTGTTGGGATTAAAGGCGTGTGCTGCCACACCAGAGTTATACAGGTTATTTGTAGAATTTACATATATTGATGCTTTCACAACAGTCTTATAAATGCAATAGCTAACAGTCTAATTATGAAATAATTTAGAGCATACCCATTACCCTTCCCTTGCTTATGAATTCTAGGCCTGGGGCAAGTGGTTACAGCCTAAGCCCCATCTTGGTTCTTAAGTGCGTTTTTTTCTTTTTTCTTTTCCTCCAATATACTAAAGAATTATCACATCTCCCAGTAATCATCTTACTTTAGGGAAGCTGGCAGGAGAATGAGATAGGAGTGGGTGGGCATGGTTTGCAGATAGGAGTGGGTGGGCATGGTTTGCAGATAGGAGTGGGTGGGCATGGTTTGCAGAGGTTGGGAAGGAGATACAGAGGATATGGAGGGCGCCCTTTGCAGGTTGCTTCACTACCCAGCTGGCTCCTAAGCTCCACATCGTCTCAGGATCTCTCAACCTTGTTTCAGAGGGACACGGAGAGTGGAGCATGTTTGCGTCCTAAGGGAGGCTGGTCACCTAAAATGTATGTATCCCTTATAGAGAGCTCTTTGGGCCACTCTGTTCTTAGGGTCACAGTCCTTCTCCTATAACGCCTCCCTCCTTCTTCCACAATAAAATATGGAGTGCCTCTGTTGTTTCTTTTATAAAGAAGGTGGTAATGTTTTATACCGACGGCATAATTACAACCGAGTACTTGAAGGTTTGTTATTACTGACACGAAGCAAATAGCTATGTAAACGTCTAGAGGTCATTCACACTTTAACCTCATGGCTAATCTAACTGGGGCTGTTCAGCTGCGTCCTCTGCTTCAGTAAGAGGAAAGAGCAAGGAAAGAGTTAAGCTGTGGATGTGGAAAGATAAGACTCTTAGGTCACCCTGACAACTAAGCATCCAAGGGAGATCAAGGGTTAGACATAACTCTCTGCTTTGGAAAGCTGTTTCTGTCACCAGGCATGAAAGTATCTCAGTTCTCTAAATATGGTGAGGAAATTATATATGTGTGTATATATATGTATACATATATACATACATACATACATATATATATATATATATATATATATATATATATATATATATATGTGTGTGTGTGTGTGTGTGTGTGTGTGTGTGTGTGTGTGTGTGTATTATTGTATACATATGCATATATAATAAGAAACACATTCATATGAATATTTCAGAGTTGACATTTGTATAGCTACAAAGTCAGCTGAGTGTTGGGTTCTGAATCAGAGACTTCTTTTTTTTTTTTTTTTTGGTTTTTCGAGACAGGGTTTCTCTGTATAGCTCTGGCTGTCCTGGAACTAGCTTTGTAGACCAGGCTGGCCTCGAACTCAGAAATCCGCCTGCCTCTGCCTCCCGAGTGCTGGGATTAAAGGTGTGCACCACCACGCCCGGCTCAGAGACTTCTAACCAACAGAAATAAGGAGCCACAGGAAAGACAAGTGACAGTGCATTGTTACGGTGTGCCGACGAGGGACAGAGCATGCATCCCGGTCCTCTGCAGGATTCATTCTAATCGTTAGAGTTTGGACCACAGTTCATTTATTCCTCACATAATTATTGAAAGTCAATCGTGTTCTGGTATTACATAAACTATTGTGATAGTAAATATTAATAATAAGTGCTATCTAGCCTTGTGGAACAGTAGGGTGAGCAGTGGATAGATAGTCAGGTATCTGTTGAAGTCTGGGTTCTTGCCTGTGATAAACATGCTCTTGACTGGATACGGTCTTCACACTCTCTTCAGTGGGTTGGGGAAAGGACTAGAAAAGATGAGCAGGTATGGAAAAGTGCCTTTACTTCCCATGAACATGGAAAGTGGTTTTGCTAAAGACTGTGAAACTCAGATGAGTTTAGTAGAGTGCGTCTTTCCTTTATATTACAGACTCCAACAATTGGCTAGTCCTTCTAAGGTGTGTGACCCGTTGCTGCCTTTTTTTTTTTCTTGAGATAGGGTTTCTCTGTGTAGCCCTGGCTGTCCTGGAACTCACTCTGTAGACCAGGCTGGCCTTGAACTCAGAAATTTGCCTGCTTCTGCCTCCCAAGTGCTGGGATCAAAGGCGTGCGCCACCACTGCCAACCTGTTTTTGAGTGTTTTATTGCTTTTCTCTCATTGAATGGTACAACATTGTGTAAATACCTAAGCCCCACCCAGCTTTACACATATAAACCACATACCATCCTGCTCTGCAGTGCCAAATTTCTGTTTTTACAGTTTAGTAGAATACACCATTTTAATTCTTTCTTTTCCCAAACAGTCTTTCAGTTGACATGGTGTGTGTGTGTGCCTGTGTGTATGTCTGTTTGTGTGTCTGTGTATGTGTTATGGGGGTGGGGTTACTGCCATACTAACAATTTTGAGTTGAACTGTTGTTTATTTGTTTCATATAACATAATAGGGAAGGGACAAAATTAGATCCTAAATTGTGAATATTCTTTCTGGATTGCTTACATATGAGTTTTGAAACTATAGCTAATGTTTTCATCGTGCTTTTTCTCATCCAAGTTGGCAACAAGTCTTTACATTGTACAATGGATTCAAGAATGTGTAAACTAGCAGGGCAGAGATGTCAATGTTACAGTAAATTTGTTATTGTTATTGTGTATGTATAAAATGATGTGTTTGGACCCTTGGACAGAGGCCAGGGAATAGCTTTGTAGGATGAGTTGTGTCCTTCCAACTTCATATGGGATCCAGAAACTAAAGTCAGGTTCAGGATTGTGCAATAACTAATTTTTTTTTGTTTCTTTTGGCTTTTCGAGACAGGATTTCTCTGTGTAGTCCTGACAATCCTGGAACTCACTCTGTAGGCCAGGCTGGCCTCGAACTCAGAAATGCGCCTGCCTCTGCCTCCCAAGTGCTGGGATTAAAGGCGAGTGCCACCACTGCATGGCACAATAATTAGATTTACTGAGCAAGGGCCTTTAGTCTCTGAGCTGTCTGACCAAAACCTCTTTTCCTGTGTTCATTTTCTCTGGTATCTGGAGTTGATGGGGGTAATGAGGTACACAGAGCCGTTAGAAGCCTTCTTTGTGGACATTTTCAAAGAAGATCGGTACTTAGAAACAGGAAATGCATCTGTAGCTCTTCAAGTCTGGTTATCTCTAGTTCAGTTTTTAATTTTATAAGGAAATTATTTTATTCAATTTTCCCCATTATTGAAGTAATATCACATTAACCAAAGTACTGCGCGACAGACGAAGAAGCCAACCAGGCGTAGTTCACTGTCTAATACAACGACGGTTAGCATTCTGGTGAATTTCTTTCTGTCTCTTCTGTGTGTTTTCCCATCTCAGGAAATCGGCACGTATCCTCGGTAGCCCGACACCTTCATTTTACAGTGCGTAATAATTTTCCCAAAACATACATTAAGGTACCACGTTTTAAATAGACATTACCCTCCTTCTTTCAGTAATTTAATGTGATGGAAGTTATAAATTTAATCAATAAGCATTGTTTAATACTACTGATACAGATGTTAAAAAAAAAAGCTGTGCTGTCTCCCGTGATTGTTGCTGCTGCACGTTCATTGGCTGTGACTTTACACGTGACCCTTTTCCTGTGGTCAGAGGCTGGAGGTGCTGCTCACTCAGAACGGGCATGCTTCTGAGAAAAGGGTGGATTGGTGGTTAGTTTGAACTTTTCACTTGTACCCAGATCAAGACATACCTATGAGAGTATTATAGACATTTGCCTTAAGCACTACTCCAAACCATTGATGATGAGCTGCATATAGGTTTGTAACTGGGCCGGCCATGTTCCTCAAAAACCAGTGTCTCTGTAAGGCATCTCTCTCACTTTCTACCTCAGTTCAGCCCAGAGCACTTTGCTTCCGGCAGCCTAATCCTCACCTAGTGAGCGTCTCTCCTGCCCATCGACCTCGAGATTGCAAGTCTCATTCCTGCAACCCAAATGTGGCCTCTACATCTTTGACCCTTGATGTGTGCAGTACAACGCAGTAGTGTATTCTGTGTTGGATTTTCATTGGCTGTCTTTCCCTTTAATTGGCAGCACCTTCTAGCTGTCCTTGGTTTTATTTTTAAACTAATTTCTTATATAATTAGACCTTACTCCTCCCTCCCCCACAATTCAGTTCTTGTTGAACGTAAAATATCCTTAGTTAGCGTTATAGTTTTCTTTTTTTTTCTTTCTTTTTTTCCCCTCGTTCCTGTCAACCCTGCTCGCTCCGGCCAGCCCCGCTCTGCCAGCCCCCGTATGGCCAGCTTGCTCCGGACGGCCCCACTTGCTCCGGTTGGTCTCTCTGGATTCATTTATTATTATTATTCATAAATACGCTGTAGCTGACTTCAGATGCACCAGAGGAAGGCGTCAGATCTCATTACGGGTGGTTGTAAGCCACCATGTGGTTGCTGGGATTTGAATTCATCACCTTCGGAAGAGCAGTTAGGTGCTCTTACCCGCTGAGCCATCTCACCAGCCCGCTTAATAGGTTTCTATTGCTATGGGATATCTTATTTTTCATTTGTCTTTTACATATCTTCTGTGACTGTTGCTCTCAACATTTGAATAATTCAAAGGCTTTTTAATGATACTGGATTTTTAAGTTTGGGTATAATCTGATACCAGTTTTGTGACGATTAGTGTCTTTTTAATACTTTCATCACATTTATTCTATTTTAAAAATATTGTTAGAGCTTGCAGGTGGTTGTTCTCTGTCAGTTCGGGTAATTTCAGTGTCAGGCTGATAAGGCAAGATTCTTAGGTAGCGCCTTAGTGATCTTGTCAGCCTTGTTCATTTGTAATTGTGTGACAGCTGCTTCTGTCCAGAAGCAGGGGTTGAAGATCAGTGAGGATGAATTGGAATAGCCTGTTAATGTGGGTGAAAACTATTTCATCCATGATCCAGAATTTTCTTCCCTTTCCCTACGAGGACTACAAGTGGAAATGTAATATAGTTGCTCTATAAATGTTGAAAGTCTACGTGGCCTAAATAAATGAAAATAAGATGTAATATGTTTGTTGTGGGAGTTAAAGAGATAATGTATTAAATTATTTATATTATTGGCACTAGTAAATGTGTGTGTGTGTATGTGTATAAGAGCATGCATGTAAGTACACGTGTCTATGATATGTTTCTGTATTTGTATGTATAAGAATATGTATGCTATATATTAAATAAGTAGCTATATCTGTCTGACTTTTGGCAGTGATGCCAGTGATATACGTTGGCACTTAGTAAATCCTTTTAAGTGTCAGTTACTACTGCTGTTATTATGTTTTTCTATAGCAGACAAATAACTTGTTAGAGGAACTATTTAATTCAGTGGTGATGTACTTAGGTTAAGGTATTTGTTGTGGGTAGTTCTTCCTCATTCCCCACCCTGAGTTAACTGGACTTTAGTAAGACAGTGGTCAACTGGCATCGCTTGTTAAAAATCAGAGACATTAGACCTAATTTGCATTTTCGTGTGAATGAGCATACCTCGCTTTGAATGTCTGGATCAGTCTTAAACCCTCAAGGAGGTCAGAGCAGAGATCTTCTGCCATACCAAGTGTCTTAGTCAGGGTTTCTATTCCTGCACAAATATCATGACTAAGAAGCAGTTGGGGAGGAAAGGGTTTATTCAGCTTACATTTTCCACATTGCTGTTGATCACCAAAGGATGTCAGGACCGGAACTCAAGCAGGTCAGGAAGCAGGAGCTGATGCAGAGGCCATGGAGGGATGTTACTGGTTTGCTTCCCCTGGCTTGCTCAGTTTGCTTTCTTATAGAACTCAAGTGTCTAAGTCAGGGTTTCTATTCCTGCACAAACATTATGACCAAGAAGCAAGTTGGGGAGGAAAGGGTTTATTCAGCTTACACTTCCATACTGCTGTTCATCACCAAGGAAGTCAGGACTGGAACTCAAGCAGATCAGGAAGCAGGAGCTGATGCAGAAGCCATGGAGGGATGTTCTTTACTGGCTTGCTTCCCCTGGCTCGCTCAGCTTGCTCTCTTATAGAACCAAGACTACCAGAGATGGCACCACCCACAAGGGGACTTCCCCCCTTGATCACTAATTGAGAAAATGCCTTTCAGCTGGACCTCGTGGAGGCATTTCCCCAACTGAAGTTCCTTTCTCTGTGATAACTCCAGCCTGTGTCAAGTTGACACAAAAGTAGCCAGTACACCAAGCTATTATTTTAAGATTTGTTCCAAGTAGTACAACTTATTGTTAATTATGTTTGTACTTTTAGGATCTCATTTTTTTTTAACCTATTTTGTTTATCCTGGCTTGGGTTTTTGCCTTGGTTGGTTTATATTACTTTTTCTGGATGTTGAAACCAAACATAATTGATTAAGTAAAAATCTGAAAACTTCCTTTCTGTGAGGGAAACTTAACCTTTTTTTTTTCCAATCAGGTTCTCTTTCAACCTACCTGGGCTCCTCAAAACTGAAAGTTGCCATCAGACTGTGTTTGCATGTGGGTGCTGGCACAGGTCTAAACTAGGACACTCTGTTTATCAGTCTACCCAGGCCTGTGGCGAGTTAGCTGTCTAGCTTTCTCTTTTATCCTGTGACACCTGGAGGCTGTAGTATATTTGGGGATGAATGTATACTGTAATCAAGAAGCCATGACTTTGATATAAAGCTAATGTGAAAAACAGACACAGGCACACACATACAAATGTACCCTGAACAAAACTCACTAAGCCCAATGAACCTGGATAATATAGTATAAAATATATTAGCATTAATAAGCAAAAGATACTGATATTTTCAATACTCCTAATATTCACTGATTAGAGTTTATTGAGAAACTTTGGAAGTTTTGTGCTTACCTTTGCATAAATATAAAAATAATGGCCTTAGAATGTGTGTGCAGGCACAGCCTGTTATCTTTTAACAAAGCCAGCAGTGTGAGGCTAAGCTACTTATGTACTGCAGTTACTCAATGAGAAGCTGGTATGTCTAGGTCAGCTTTTGTGTTTTTTCAGAGAAACGTCACTAATTAGGGAAACATTTTTCAGAGAAACATCACTAATGTCTTTGTTACTTTTTTTTTATTGCTGTTAGGAGACACAATGACTAAGGTAAGTTTTAAAAGAGTTTATTATGGCTCCCAGCTCCAAAGGATTAGTTAAAGTCCATGGTCATCATGTCAGGGAGCATGGAGACAGGCTGGCAGGCAGGCAGGTAGGCAGGCATGATGCTGGAGTAGTAGCTGAGAGCTTACATCCTAATTCACAGGCACAGGATAGATAGATAGATAGATAGATAGATAGATAGATAGATAGATAGATAGATAATTCTTTCCAAGCCGTTCCTCCAAATGAAGACCAAGAGTTCATGTATGTAAGCCTTTGATGGCATTCTCATTAAAACTACCATAGGGTGGAGTCCAGAAGAAGAAAGGAAAGGTTCGAAGGCACCAATTTTGGTTCTGTGCTGTGCCTAGATTCCCAAGTGAAAACCCAATGACTCCAGAGGCAACAAAGCCACGTTAGCATAGCGTCTACTGAGGAACTTCTAAGGGCCCAGTTGGTTTCTCCTCTCCTTTTGCTTCACATTTCCTATTAATTCAGTTTTATTCCTTCTAAAATTGACATCTTTGTGCTTATTTATGAAATACAGGTTTATAATTTAATAAATTGTTAAACATATAGTCATTAAATCAAGGTGTTTGGAACGCTCAGACTCTTCTTTGGTTATTCTGTAAATTGTAGAATGTAGATGTCCTGTGCCCTCCAGCCCTGGGACTGCTTTCGCTCCCTGATTGTGTCCGAGTCCCCATTGGCCTGCCTCCTCTCCTCACGCTTGGAGATTTATTTCTCTCCCACTTTCTGCTTCTGTGTGATGAGCTTTCCCTATCAGTTTCATTTCTTCCCTCCCCTCCTTTCCTCAATGAGCTGAGTCACAGTTAAGTGGACGCGGTGATGAAAGCTGATTAGCAGAGAGCGACATTCACTGCTCAGAGAACTAAGACGTTTCACTAACTCCATCAGGCAGAAGAGCCTTCTGAATGTAAGCCTCTGAAACTGAGCACCCATGCTACCCACAGTGCAATATGTGTAATGATAAGTACCATTCACAATCATAGGATTAAAACCCCCACGTCCACAGTACAGGTCATGCTTACGTATTTTAGGTGCTTCATGTATATTTGGATCAGTCATATTCTATATTTACCTGAGAAACAAGTAAGCACCTTCAAGAATTTCTGTTTCCAGAAGCAATCATCTTTGTACATTTTTAATATTAGATATAGTTATATGCATATAATAACATGCCTTTTATAATTGAATCTTTTAAAATGTGCCCTTGACAGTGTTAGTCTTTGAGTTTAAGTTTCTTTTCGTCAGTTCCCCCGATTCATTCTGAGGTCATGGTGTTGTAAAAGCATCCTGTGGAAAAATTATGTGATACCTCTTTATGACTCAGGTCTTGAGTGTGAAGTGAATAGTATTTTTGTTGTGTATATTACATTTAGTAAAAATGTACCAAAAAAAAAGCTTAAAAGCTCATGGAATAGCAGGAATTACTTAGACATATCCTAGTATCAAAATAGTTGAACTTTTAAGGACAGTAATGTGTTGCGGGAAATATTAAAAAAGAGGCACCATCCCGCGCTGTACCCAGCTATTCTCTGCCCCAGTGATCTCTGTCTTGCTGCCTCCACGACCAGCCTCAGTGTAGTACTAACGATCGATCGATTGATCGATCGATCTCGGTATTCCCAGCTGGTTCGCCTGCCTCAGAGCCGCTAGTTCCTTCACAACCATCTACCCCTGTGGTTGCCACAAATCCCCTTAACCCAGGAAATTAAAACTCTAGAAACTTATGATTAATCAGCCAGATTTATATATATCAATAAATTCTCAATTCACAAGAGGCCCACACAATAATTTCAGAGCCAATAGATAAGATTATAAATTGTCCACCTAGATAAGACAAATTGTCCTGTAATTATCTATTCCTTTTTTTTTTTTTTTTTGGTTTTTCGAGACAGGGTTTCTCTGTATAGCCCTGGCTGTCCTGGAACTCACTCTGTAGACCAGGCTGGCCTCGAACTCAGAAATCCACCTGCCTCTGCCTCCCAAGTGCTGGGATTAAAGGCGTGCACCACCATGCCTTTTTTAAACAATTTATTTGTTTAATATATATGAGTACACTGTTGCTATCTTCAGACATACCAGAAAAGGGCATATGATCTCATTACAGATGGTTGTGAGCCACCATGTGGTTGCTGGGATTTGAACACAGGACCTCTGGAAGAGCAGTCAGTGCTCTTAACCGCTGAGCCATCTCTCCAGCTCCTACCCATCCCTTATATCAAATTCATAGCTACCTGTGGCTATTTAAAGCCACACAGAATCTCGATTGTCTTGTTCTTCCTACATTTTCCTTTCTTCTCCTGTCTCTGTCTCTGAAACTCAGCCTCGCCTCCCTTTTCCCTGCCCAATCACAGGCTTCTTGTTATATTAATATTTAAATTGATTGGATGCGGAAAATTCTGCTACAGTAATGGTTCTTATCTCTGACCAGCCCATTTAAATTTGGCTCAGACTAATAGCTATCAC
>LR749535.1:173282-224684 GCA_902729485.2 Mus minutoides
ATATATATATATATATATATATATATATATATATATATATATATTTACCTCAAAGATTTATTAACAATTGTTCATTCATACCCACAGAAACCTAAGTGCACACATACATCTGAATATGCATGTACCTCCTCACACATGATCTACATATCCTTTTCCTGATAGTTAAATGACATTTTGCTGCTTGGTCAGCTTTGATTTGACTGTGATAGACACAATAACCTCTGTGGAACATTTCAAGAATGTTTCCTTCCTAATGCCTTTCTGATACAACTTAAAAGTCTGCTGTTATTTGCATAATCTTCTTTCTTATGTATCCTCATTAATCCTGGTTTCCTGTGGAATTTTTTTCTCCTGGGTAGAAGGATGGTGTGCTTCATCATACAAATATTTCAACAAGTACCTGAGGTATGTTGAACCATTTGCCACTGGTAGAGTTCTGTTGCCATTAGCAGCTCCAGTCTTCGGTCTTCCGCCAGGTGGGCCTTTAGAGTAGACTGCTCTTGTTGTAAAATAATAGCAGACACATGGTTTCCCAAGAGTAAAATGAGTTTTAGAGGAGCTGATGTTCTTGAGATGACGAGATCAATAGCTCTACGTTCTGTTGACTGTTGCTGTAAATACTGGGCATCAAGATATGAAGATGTCAAGTTGTTTCTAGACCTATGAACTTGGATCATAGGAAGCTGTGTGCTTTGAAGATCAACATGGAAGAGTCAATATTTAGTTGGTTGCAGCCAGGGAAATGCATGCAATTATCCTGGAAGAGTGAAAATTAGATTCGTGTGAATAAATCAGATAGCACATTAGGGTCAGTATACAATAAAAAGTGTGTTTTTGTTTTGGTGGTCAGGGATTGACAGCTGCTCCCCGTTGTTGGGGTAAATCTTCAACCCAAATATGCCCTGAAAATGAAAACACAACTCAATTAATATGAATACATGCTGTGTGCCTACATTGGGCAGATCTACCATTACACTGCCATCTTCCACATCTATGAGACCCCTTAGAACTTGCGGTTTCTCCAGGCCATGTGCTTCTGCTCTGCGTTTCTTCTTCCTCCTCCTCCTCCTCTGTGTCCTCTTTCTCTCCCACTTTCTCCTCTCTCCCCACTTTCCACTCCTCCTTCCCTTTCTCTGCTCAATCTTCAGCTCTCCTTTATTTCACAAATTAAGGTGGGAAGCAGGTTTACCGGAAATGACCTGGGTGTTGACTCATTCCTTGTTCTAAGCCCCTCACAAGAGAAAAAAAATCTTCTCTATGGCCCTGGAAGGCCTTGAACTAATCCATCCCTTCTGCTTTGTCCTCCAGAGTAGCTCAAGTCTGTACCACCCACCTTATCTGAATATGTCATCTGTCTCTCCCTTTAATTCTTATATTTTTTATAAGAATTCTCTTTCATAAACACCTAGATGCCAATAGTATAGCTTCTGTCTTAGCAAAGCCTTACGTACTGTATTTTTCTCCTCTCCCTGTGCTAAGAGTTCACATCATTTTTACTTTAACTCCGTTCTTTACTGTGTAGTGACTGACTGCTACAGTCTGCTAACCGGACAGAATATAGCTAAGTTTGATTTAGCCCCTGGTTCCTTGTGAGTTAGAGATAACTTTTTATCTGAGTCTTCTAATCAGTTTATGTTATTCCGATTTTAAAATGATAGTGGCACATGCCTTTAATTCCAGTGCTTGGAAGGCAGAGCTAGGCAGCTCTCTCTGAGTTCAAGGCCAGCCTGGTCTACAGAGCGAGTTCCAAGACAACCAGGGCTACCCAGAGAAACCCCATCTTGAAAAACAAACAAACAACAAAAAATATACAACAACAACAACAACAACAACAACAAAAGCAAACAAAAAAGATGAACTAGACTCATTTAGACAATACCAAGAATTAAAAGTCAGGGACTTGGGTCAGGGCTTCTGACTTAGCCACGTGTTCTTATGTTCTGTCCTACTGTGTTCCTGGCTTCTCCGACAAGAATTTCATTTCATTGCCTTCATATTGTTTTCTTTTTCTTTTTCTTTTTTTTTTGGTTTTTCGAGACAGGGTTTCTCTGTATAGCCCTGGCTGTCCTGGAACTCACTCTGTAGACCAGGCTGGCCTCGAACTCAGAAATCCACCTGCCTCTGCCTCGCGAGTGCTGGGATTAAAGGCGTGCGCCACCACGCCCGGCTTTAGTTTTTTTTTTTTTTTTGTCAGATTGTTTTCTATCTCTGCTATTACTCTGAACACATCTCTACTGGTCTCTTTGCCTCTTTGTTCCTGACATCGCCCATGTTTTGAAGTGAGACTGTCTGACTCCCAACGTCTGACCAGATCTTGTTCTTGCACACAGGGCCATTGCACTTGTCAGAGAGGCACATTCAGGGGCCCAGAAGAACAGCACAGTCCTTCTGCTTAATCATTTTTCTTCATTTTTAAAAAATACTTAATGCAGGCATAAACTTATTTTGCTGAATGAACTAAACCTTTATTCTTGGCCTTTCAATAGCTTGATTCCAGGAACTGAACTTTTGGCCCTGCTTTGTATCACTGTTTGGGGCATTTGCACGGATTTGCCTTTCACTGGGCCTTAGTCACTGCTCTGTTCATCATTGAACTTTGTCTCGGACTAACATCAACAACAAGACATCACTGTATTCACAGAGTGCTTAGCCAAGACTCTCCAATCTATTTAAGTAAGCGTTTTTTTTTTTTTTTTTTGTCAATTAATAACTAGCTTCACAGTGTCTGGGACAGTGATTAATTCATGAAAGACCTTTAATATTTGTTGGACTGACTGAAATTTTGCTGTCAATCAGAATAGACCACTGTAGGGTGTCTCACGCCTGCTCACATCTGCCTGAGGCTATTGTACATCTACTGAGACTTTTACCTCTAATTCAGAACGTCCTTTGCTTACAAGTGTGTCTACTGATTCTGACCTGTCTGCCTGAGGGCCGTTCTTCCTAGCGATGCTTTGGTGACACCGTCATTGTCTGACCCTGTGGGACTGTCTGTACTTTAGGTATCAAATTGAGTTGGGTCAAAAAAAAAATTTTTTTTTTATTTATTATATGTAAATACACTGTAGCTGTCTTCCGACACTCCAGAAGAGGGCGCCAGATCTCGTTACGGATGGTTGTGAGCCACCATGTGGATGCTGGGATTTGAACTTTTCACCTTCGGAAGAGCAGTCGGGTGCTCTTATCCGCTGAGCCATCTCACCAGCCCTGGGTCAAATTTTTATCATGCCTATATAACTAATCTTCTAATAACTATTTAAAAGCTTTTAAAGTTGATTTTTTCCAAAGAGTGATTTTTTTCTGACTGTGTTGGTATTACACAGCTGCCAACTAAATGTCAAGTAGATCTTTTGACAAGGTAACGTTAACAGTTACGTACGCGTATTAGTGACCTTGGAGCCATGACCGCTGTGCTATTGTCATTGAATAAGGTGCTAGAGCCAGAGAGCACGAAGTGCTTTCAGTGGCAACATAAACTTTCTGTCACGGTCCCTTGCAACAGGGAGCATAACATATCTAAGACATTCAGTGAAGGGGTTTGAAGGAAGGGAATATATACATCCTGGTTTCTATGTTGCATGTGGAGGCTGAGCTATCCAAAGTCACCAAAAGCAATGGAAAGTTTTTGAAGGATGTAAATTGATACTTTACTAAAACTTCTGTTGATTTGTTATACACACTGTGGAGTAATATGTAGAATTTCCTATATAACTTCAATCCCATAGTCCACGTTTAATAGACAAACAGTAGGCTGCTTGAATACATGTAACCCCGGATGCATGTCTGAGTTTTTCACGTCCCACATCACGGTCAGCTTTGACAGTGATTCCTTGTAGCCTTTAGTACCTGCCAGAACTGGTTTTATTCTTCACAGAACACAGGCCTGAGTGTGATAGGGACATCTGGTGACACTTTCTGCTTGTCCCTAAGAGACCTGGTTTGCTTGTCAAAGAGACCAGGGATTAGGTGTTGATGCTCTGTTTAAATGGAGTAGTGAAGAATAGCTATCAGCAAGAGAGGAAAGAATTGACCAGTTGTTTCCAAAGTAGGAGAAAGAAACCGAGCATCGAATCCAAGCTATTAATTTACCTATTTAACCTAGAAACAGTGGCTTTTAAATACTACTGTGTTGAAATAAAATTTCAGTGGGCTTTGTCTCGTTTCCCTTACCCCTCTTGAATCTTGTGTCTGCAAGCATTCTACCAAAGAGCTACATCTTCAACTCTAGTTATTCTGTACCATACCTTCTAATGTACTGTTTTTTTCTTCTTCTCCTTCTCCTTCTCCTTCTCCTTCTCCTTCTCCTTCTCCTTCTCCTTCTCCTTCTCCTTCTCCTTCTCCTTCTCCTTCTCCTTCTCCTTCTCCTTCTCCTTCTTCTCCTTCTTCTCCTTCTTCTCCTTCTTCTCCTTCTTCTCCTTCTTCTCCTCCTCCTCCCCTCCTCCTCCTCCTTCTCCTTCTTCTCCTTCTTCTCCTCCTCCTCCTCCTTTTTCTTCTATTTTTCCGAGACAGGGTTTCTCTGTGTATCCCTGGCTTTCCTGGAACTCACTCTGTAGACCAGGCTGGCCTCGAACTCAGAAATCTGCCTGCCTCTGCCTCTGTTTTCTTCTTTTAAAAGATAACATTAAGGTAGATGATTCAGATGCATATTTGAATTAAAGACTAGAAGAGAAACTGTGTGGTCTTGAGAAGGGAGCACAGTGAAAGGTCCCTTTGGCTTCAAATCTCAAAACCAGATCACAAGTCCTCCAGAGTAATAGAAAGGGGATTCACCTTTGCACATTTTAAATGAGATATTGTATTTTCCTTATTCTATAAATATGCATGTTTTTAGTATTCCTGTAAACTATATACATTTGTAAGTCTAAAAATAGTTTTAGGATCGCGTTTAAAAAGCAAAAAACGTTATATCTTGAGGCATAAAATGGCACCAAGGCAATTTTGAAGTAAATATTTATTAAAATGACTTTCCTAATTATACCAGATGCTCTAGTTATAATAGACACATCTGGAATGTCAACATTCATCTACTTAGTGGTGGAAGAGGCTTAACCCACCATTCAGTTTCTATTTCCTGTGGTGTGCTATTATCCTTAGTGACTGGTTAAACATTACCGTTTATTAGCAGCTCTCTGGAGCCGGTAATAAAGATACAAAGCCTGTTTTAATGTTGTCACATGCTTGGATTTTAGGTATGCTATAATGTACCATTAAACATGGTATTCCTGAAAGACATTTTCCTGTGTGGGGGTGTATCCCTTTAACTCTAGAATTTAAGAGGCAGAGGCAAATGCAGGCAAGAAGTCTTATGAGTTTGAGGCCAACCTGGTCTACATAGTGAATTCCATGCCATTCAAATCTGCATAGTGAGATCCTGTCTCAGAACATCAAAACAAAACCCAGTCTATTTTTGGATAAACTTGATGGTATTTATTAAATTGCTTCTATTTAAAATGTGATGGTTTTGAAAGAAGTACTATAAAGCATAGTGTTCAATAGATTTTCTACTGGCTCTTGTTATATTACAGACTCTAAACAGAGGAGTAGTGATAGATACCTTTCTATAAGAAAGCAGGCTGAGCAAGACAGAGAGCAAGCCAGTAAGCTGCCCCCTCTCCATGGTCTTTGCTTCAGCTCGTGGCTCCAGGTTCCTTCGCTGTTTGAGTTCTTGTCCTGACTTCCTTTGATGAACAGCAACATGGAGGTGTGAGCGGTTTAGGTCACGGTGCTTCATCATAGCAGTAGTAACTCACATGAAGACAGTGCTTTTTGCTGTGACAGATTGCTACGTGGAAGCAACTGAAGAAGGAAAGAATTTATTTTGCTTCATAGTACAGAGAATTAACAAGCAGCAGAGAGCTCGGGCTAAATGTAGGGCTGATCTAGAACCTTCAAGCCTGTTCCTTTGACCTTATTCTGGTAGCCAGGTGACATGTCGAAAAGGTTCCACCATCTTCCAAAACTGCATTATCAGCTGTGGACCAAGTGTTGAACACCCGAACTTAACAACCTGTTATATATGTACTGGAGAAAGAGTGTGTGTTCTACAGTGGCTATGTTTAGTGTTGTATAGATTCCAGTTAGATCAAAATAGTTAATAGTATTGATTAAATCTTTGTATCCCTGATAAGTGTTTGTCTTTTGTTTTATTCCTGAAAGAAATCCATTTTCTCCAAATATGGTAGTAATGGGAGATTTTTTTTTATAGAATTTCAGAGTAAGACATAATCTGTGAGAATGGAAAATGACTGTACATAATTTGGTAGATCACAGGCTTTGGCTTGTGAGGGGAATTGACCAGAGGAATATTTGTATCTTAGTTTTGGTTACTATTGCTGTGACAACACATATGATCAAGACAACGTATTATGAATATCCAATTGGGGATTTGGCTATAGGTTCAGAGGGTGAGTCCATGCCCACCGTGCTGGGGAGCATGGCAGCACGCAGGTTTGGCGCACTGGAGCAGTAGCTGGGAGCTCACATCCTGATCCAAAGGTAGCAGGCAGAGACAGGGGAGAAGCGAAACAGGGCTTGGTGTGGGTTTTTGAAACCTCAAAGCCTACCTCCTGTGACACACCTTCTCCACCATCCTCAAATAGTTCTATCCACTGGGACCAAACTTTCAAATATATGAGCCTAGGGAGGAAAGTCTTATTCAAGTCACAATTTATTAAAAGTTATTGCTTGAATACAGTTAATTAATAGGGTTTACTATGGGGCTGGAGAGATGGCTCAGCAGTTAAGAGCACCAATTGCTCTTCTAGAGGTCCTGAGTTCAAATCCCAGCAACCACATGGCGGCTCACAACCATCTGTAACGAGATCAGATGCCCTCTTCTGGGGTGTCTGAAGGCAGCTACGGTGTACTTACATATAATAAATAAACAAATTTTTTTATAAAGGATTTACTATGAGGAAAGTAGAAATTTGCTGAATGAGGTGAGAGAGGAATGAGTTAGAAAAGCACACAAGATTTTTTTTTTTTTTTTTTTTTTTTTTGAGAAGAAACAACAGCAAAAGATGAATTGGTGAAACGAAGCCAAGAAATCAGGGAGCAGCCTTTGGCCTTGAAAATCTTTAATTTTGACTTCCAAGTAGAGTGATAAAGGCCTAAAAAGTACACAAAGAAGCAAATCCGACATCTCTGCAGACTCTGCGTGTTCCCGGCTGTGTCCATCCAGAGGGGAAGCCACAGAGCTTTGGGCATTATTACGGCATGTGCAGAAACTCATCTCCCTGTCGGTGTGGTGCTTCGGGAAGTCAGTCCTTGAGTTCCTTATCAGTCGATTCTACTTTCTGTGGCCTTGGATTCGGATGCCTACTAGAGAAGACTGTTACAGCTAAGCGAGATACAGTCACATAGTAATGAACCTGAAATACCATAAGACCTTAATTTGCATTGAAACATATATTACTTAAAAAGTGGAAGTTTCCTAGTGTTCTTTTGGAGGTGGAATAATAGATCCCCCCCCCGCTCTTTTAAACATAATAATAGCTCCCCCTCCTCCCTTTTAAACATAGGGAGCTCTGTACCTTGAAGCTGTAGAGTTTTGAGGTGTTCTCGGCTTTCACTTGAACAGGATGGGCGTCAAGGAAGGCTGGGATTCTATATACAAAATAAAGCGTTAGTCATACACACAGCGACAGGTCCTAACTGTCCAGTCACTCTTTGTCTGTCACTGAGACTGTAGTTTTCTCCTTGCCTATTTTTGTTTCATGGCTGAGCTAAGCTTCCCCACCAACATGTTTCCAGTCACCAGGGTGAACAGGCAGTCTTCTGTTTCAAACACAGAACCGTCTGTTAGTCGGAAACATCTGACGGCGACGTGTGACTTGTGGCAGTCAGTTTTGGAAAGTGTGTATTCACTTTATAAAGCGGCTGCAAGGAGAAATGCTCATAGCTATCTGTCCTTTTCCTCAGGGATATTTAAAGCATGCCTATGAAGTTTCCCAGTGGTGCTTTGCTTGACTGTCTACACTGTCCAGATCTGCTGTTATTTTACTAGATGGCTATAGTTTATGTTATTTTACTAGATGGCTATATTTTATGTTAATTTACTAGATGGCTATGTTTTATGTTATTTTACTAGATGGCTATATTTTATGTTAATTTACTAGATGGTTATATTATTTATTTTATGTAACATCCTTGATTTGCTTTACATGAACTTTTTAAAAAATAATTTAAATGTAGACATTCTTAAAAATGTTGCAGTTATTCTGTAAAGGCACTTGAAAAATAATCTTGTCTTTTTCTACTTAGTCTCTTTGAAAGCCGTTTAATGTTAAGGAAAACCAAAGAAAAAATAAGTTGCCAAGTACAAGTTTGCCATGTAAATAGTTCAAGAGTCTCCATTATGCATTGCAATAGCTATCTCCTATTTCTTTTTTAATTTGGAAATAAGCTGTGAGGGAAATTTTCTTTCTGTAGGGAGAATTTGTCTAGGATTGTGAGCTTGAAATAGTAACGAATGTATCTTACTTGCAATAATTTAGATATTTCTAAAATGGTGTGAAAGTAGTATTGATATCATGTCAATTTGCCAAGGGGAAGAATTCAAGATTATATAATTATTTTGAAATGTATATAGCATTCAATTTAGGAATATAGCACTAGTCTTATTTATTTTAAAATTATATATGTCACACCTGTGAGTGGTGATTCTGGTGGTTCGAATGAAAGTGCTCTCTGTAGGACCACAGGAAGTGGCACTATGGGGAGATGTGACCTTGTTGGAATAGGTGTGGTCTTGTTAAAGGAAGTGTGTTACTGGGGGCGGGCTTTGACGGTTCAGAAGCTCAAGCCAGGCCCAGTGTCACTCTCTCTTCCTGCTGCCTGCTGATCCAGATGTGGAACTCTCAGCTACCTCTCCAGCGGATCCAGATGTGGAACTCTCAGCTACCTCTCTAGCGGATCCAGATGTGGAACTTTCAGCTACCTCTCTAGCACCATGTCTGTTGCATGCTGCCATGCTTTCTGCCATGACAATAATGGACTAAACCTCTTAACTGTAAGCCAGTTTTGCTTCATTATTAAACATTTTCCTTTATAAGAGTTGCTGTGGTCAAGGTGTCTCTTCACAGCAATAGAACACTAAGACAGTGGTACTCTATTACATTATAAGAGTCCAAACATTTATACTAGAGAGTATCATACTTAGGGAAAAGAGAATTTTTACCTTTAATGGCCAAAAGCTTCTGGCTTATTTCTTAACTTCCTTTGGATATATATATATATATATATATATATATATATATATATATATATACATATATATATATGTATATATAGTTATGAAAAAGCAATAATTCAGATTATAATTTTTCCCACTACATATGGAAGAAACCCAATTAATACCTGAAACAACTTATCCTTTCTAAATTAAAAATACTTTAAAGGAGGCAGAAAATATAATAAATATAGTAATTATTTCATGTGGATATTCTTTCTAATCTACGTATTTTATTCTGGTTTTGTTTGTTAACCGGGTCAAAGGAATGAAGTGGCCTTTCACCATCTGTCAGTAGAAACTGTATGTTAGTATATATCAGTCTATGGGTGCTTGATAAAATGTGTGGATTCTCAGACCCGTTCAACTAAAACTCATACAAAGGAGACAGTATGAGTAGCAAGCTCCCTCCCATGTGATACACTTGGTTCTTTGAGAAATTCCTGCCTGAAGGTATATCTTCAAAACTAGCTCATTAATATTAATATTAACTCAACATTAACTCATTTTTAGTTACATGTTCTAAACTAGTCTTAAAAGAAGCAAGACTTCTGTTAGGATGATTGTTTTATTTAGGAATGTACTTAAATATTTTAGTTTTCTGTGAGCTCTCTTGCTTTAGCTCATAGCAGGATTGAATTGATGTTGTGAGGTCACGTTACCATTTTATCTTTACAGAAAGCCTGTGGGGTAGGTACCCAGGTATTATCATCTTCATTTTACACACTGTAAGTTAGACTAATGGAAATTGAATAACCTTCCCTAAGCCACCATGACAATGGCAGCTGAGCTGGGCTAGAGCATATGATTCAACACCTGGGCCGATACTCTTTCTATGCTACCATAATGTAAATGATCTAAGCCAGAAGTGTCAAAAATATACATGTACAAATAAACAGAACATGTATGCATGTATTATATATTACAGCTATCATTAGACATAGTAGAAAGTTCTAATTATAAATGTTACTATGTTGCTCATATTTTAGCAATTTTTATTTTTAATTTTTGAGATTTGGGGTGATTTCAACATATTTTTAGATGATAATCTTGCTTATCTTAAAACCTTAGACTGAGTTCCGTAAAGGCAAAGGGCATGCATTTTGTTTCTTGGTTTCTCATTGCCTAGCCTGGTCTTTGGTGGAGAATGCCCGGGACTGGCACAAATCTTTAAGGAATAAGTAAATGTGTGTGTGTGTGTGTGTGTGTGTGTGTGTGTGTGTGTGTGTGTGTGAATGGATGACTCATAGGTTTTGTGTCAAGAAAGAGCATTTGGAAAAAAATCCATATTCTTGCACCAAGGTGGGAAAGACTCATTATTGGAGTTTCAATTTCTAAGTGGGGAGGACATACACTCTTGAATCATGAGTACATGGTAGTCAATTAGAAGTACAATGATCATATGAATATATATATATATATATATATATATATATATATATATATATATTTCATAAAAGTGTGGCTATATAGTACAGGGCACTATACTATAAAATTTACAGTTTTAAAGGTTTCTGGGGACCTTCAGTAAATAAAACAAGGTGGCTGGTTAGTTTTACCAACTTGACTCAAGATAGGGTCGTCTGGGAAGAGAAAACATTAACTGAGAAAAAGTTCCATAGCCTGGCCAATGGGTCAACCTACTGGAAAAGTTTTCTTCATTCAGGATTGATGTGGAAGGACCCAGCCCACTGTGGGTGGTGCTACCCCTGGGCAGGAGGTCCTGGGTTGTATAAAGAGACAAGGTGCCGGGCATGGTGGCGCACGCCTTTAATCCCAGCACTCGGGAGGCAGAGGCAGGTGGATTTCTGAGTTCGGAGCCAGCCTGGTCTACAGAGTGAGTGCCAGGACAACCAGGGCTATACAGAGAAACCCTGTCTCAAAAAAACCAAAGGGAAAAAAAAAACCCAAAAAAGGGAGAGAGAGACGAGTTGAGTGAGCCTTGGAGAACAACCCAGCAAGCATGGTTTCTGCTTCAATTCTTGCCTCCAGGTTCCTGCTTGAGTTCCTGTAGTGCCTCCTCTTCACCATGAAAATAAAAGAATCCCCTTCCTCCTAAATTCCTTTGGTTATGGTCTTTATCATAATAGGAAGGAAAGTAGCACATCTTGGGGCGGGGGGGGGTTAAATTCAAAGCAGCGTGATTTTAGAAACATCTCAGAACTCTTCAGAGGACGCGTAAAGGGCCTCGTTCTCAACAGGACTATCATGGTAGTTGTGTGGGCACAAGAAACACGTTTCTTCTTGTTTTACTTCAGAGGTGATTTCATGGTACAGTGCTGTTGCTAACATTTTGTCCCGTGTTTAGTAGAGAGATTCATTTGTGTAACATATAAGACGATTTTCTTAGCACCTCTTCCCAGTGTGTATACAATTCCCTTAAAGGCCCAGTGCTCTTCTAGAACTGGATTCTTTATCAGCCATTCATAATCAATATTTCCAGTGTGTAGTTTGACAGGGTACTTATTTATTTTCATTCATTGCCTTGTACAATTGGAATTCAGAACAAGTTTGAGAAAGTTTATTCAATCAGTAATTTAAAGGAAGTTTTGGCTAAACTGGTTTCCATGCATCTGCTTAGTTCTTTTTTTAATTACGTACAACCAACCATCCTGAGATCTTATTTCTCGAAGGTATGTGTCTATTAAAAGACCCCTTTCTTGAACATCTTTGTGAAGGGTTTAAGCGGAGGAAATGCTTTGCACACTTATGAAGTTCTTCCTGTTTAATATTCTGTGCGCTGGTTTAATCCAGCTTTTTGGTGCTCAGCTGAGAGCCCCTCCTGCAGTCTCAGCTTGTTTCAGGCCTTGGTCTGAGCTTGCTCCAGTGTCTGGATAACCCTGGGAGTTAGCCTTTACTCTTTCAGTGTCATCAGCCTTTACTTGTCAATGTCCTAAAACTTCGTCCTAAGCATTTTTCACACTAAAACATGTTTTCCAGAATTTTCTTTTGGAAGGCAAGTGAATAAAGACCTTACTTTGAGTATTGCCTGGTTATTACTCCATTTCCCTAACTATCAGTCTTGTTACTTTGACCTTGGAGTAAATTCTGGTTTTGGAATCCTTCTCAAACTGTTTAGCTCTAATAAAAATTCTGAAAACTTCCTACTGCAGGCTTATTCTGCAAAAGTGTTTGATAGCCACCTTACCATGCTTTTAATGTTCCTTTCTTGATTTTTAAAAATAATTATTCTCCTTTAGGTTTCCATAGCATTTATGAACTTGTCTTATAATATTTCATTTATCTCACATTTTTTCTTATAAAATTTATGTAAAAGATGATTTTATTACTTGGTATATAGTTGTTTAACACATTAGATTTTTTTGACCCAGATTTCTCATGAATTATCAGAGCTCAACATCTTGAGGTATTTCTCCCCAGTTTTCAAGTAGGAATAAAATAGAAGAGCTTCATCTCAAACTCCCTTTTCTCTAACTTTGAATCTTCTTTGACACTCTAAAATATTAATAGAATTAGCAAGAAAAGAGCATTACCTAAAGACCTCTCTTTCTGCCCTTAAAAGATCTGAGCACCTAAGCCCAGAGGGCAAGGAGATGGGACTTAGAAGAGAGCCTCAAGGGCTGGCGAGATGACTCAATGCTTAAAGACACTGATTGCTCTTCCAGAGGTCCTGAATTCAATTTCCAGCAATTACATAGTGACTCACAACCATCTGTAATGGGATCTGATGTGCTCTTCTGGTATGTCAGAAGATGGCAACAGTGTACTCACATACATAAAATAAAATAAATCTTTAAAAAGAAAAAAAGAAAAACAAAAGAGCCTCAAAGAACAATGTTAGCTTTTTATCTACACTGTCGTAGTTTTCTCGTGAGTAGACTTCACCTATGCCATGCTGTGTCGCCAAACAGGAGACATGGTGGTGAATGTTATACGTACATAAGTGCTGTCAGGGATGCCACTTTACCCTTTCTTTTTCTTTGATTCCCCTAATATTTGGAATAATTCATTTGAGGTAGATTCACATAAAATATATTTAGATTTCTTTACCTTCAATATCTACTACATTAGTGCTTTGTACCGTGGGTCTCAAATGGAAAGTCTGTTTGTTTAGAGTCAATTGTGACTTAACAGGTGTTTGATAAGGAAAATGAGAAAGGCAGACCTACTATCTATCTATCTATCTATCTATCTATCTATCTATCTATCTATCTATCTATCTATTGAGAGAAAGGAGTGGAGGCTGGCTATGAGCACATGGAGAGAGAGAGAGAGAGAGAGAGAAGAGGGGAGGGGAATGGAATGGAATGGAATGGAATGGAATGGAATGGGAGAGAGGGGGAAGAGGGTAAGGGAGCAAGAGCAGGAGAGCAAGAGGGAGGAGGGGCAAGTGGCCCCTTTTATAGTGAGTCAGGCACACCTGGCACCTGGCTGTTGCTAGGTAACTGTGGGGCAGAGCCCCACAAATAGTATGATTTCATTTTTTTTCCATTCAGCATCTCATACTAATTTGGTCCTAATGGAAAATTCGATTGACCTTTTGTTGCTAATGGTTTTGCAGTCTTTAGCTGCGTTTCTGCACAGCAGCTGAAATCCTGATTGGTTGTAGCAGGGGATAGATGACTCAGTCTTTTCGGTTTCCTTGTTTGTTATCACGGGTGCCCTCTCTGGGTTCCTCATAGGACCTGTCTTTTTTTCTTACTCCAGATTAATTTTCTAGTTTTCCTCCTTTGCAGTAGTGATGCCCTGATTAAGCAAATCTATCTCTTAGTCTCTTTTTATATCTTGTCTTCTCCAGTCTTGCCCCCAAATAGGTCAATATTACATCAGCCTTTGACCCCTTGCTTCTCTGGCACCCTCTCACGATACCGATACCGTTTCTTTTCATTAAATAACAAACCATGGCTGAGCCTAGCTTCCTCTGTAGTTGAAGGCCTCTCTGTATTCACTTCTGTCTTTCACTTTTGTTTGCTTTGGGCTGCTCCTGACCTTGTTCCCTCGCATCCAAGTCTGTTTATCAGGGAGCCTGTACAGGCAGCTAACTCTCTTGAGAATCACAGAGAGCGCGCAGATGGTCTTGTTTTTGAGGTAAACTAAAGTAAATATATGCATAATAATAAGAAACACATACAATACAAACTACTTTGTTCATTTAATGTTGTGCATATGTGTATGTATTTAGGGCTGATGTTTTGGGACTAGATGAGCTTTGGGGGCTCATTTCTGGAGAGACTGATTCTCCTCCTCTTAACAGCCACGGGTTACCTGTAGCTTAATTTAATTAGCATCATTTTTAAAAAATAGTCAGAGGCATACTACGTAGATATGGCTGGCATTGAGCTCACAGAGCTTATATGGCTCTCTTTAGATATTTGGGCTTCTGATTTCTTATAAATTATCAGAACTATACATATTGATACATCTGCCTCCTGAGTGCTGCTATGAGAGGCATGAGTTACCATACCTAAACAAAAATTAAATACATAAATTCATATACGTACACATAGTTTATTTTGTGTGTCTGTGGATGCCCATGTATACAGGTGCATCTCATCACACACCTTCATAGTCAAGGTCAGAGTCAAGGTCAGAGGACAGCTTGCTCTCAGGAGTCTGCTTACTGTTTCTATCATGTGAGTTCCAGGATTGAATTTAGGTCATCAGACTCAGCCGCAGGTACCTTTAATTGATGAGACTTCTCTTTGGCCCAAGTTCCTAAGTATGAGTGGTTTAATAAGGGTAAAGCAGCATGTAATACAACATATCTACTTTGCAGATACTCATAGATGAGATCTGTAGAATCTTCATAGTTTCTTTTGACTTTAGATGCTATTTAGGGTTAAGGAAAACCGTCTGTAAAATATTAATATATGAAGATCACAAAAATCTCATGACAGTTTTAATGTTTAAATAGAATAAATTAAAAAGTGCCCGTTCATGTTTTATTTATGTCTAATTATCTGCAAAGAGATTGGCCCAGAGTAGCAAGGGAGATTATCTGGAGAGAAACACATACAGTTTCCTTTAAGATTTGGTTAATGAAATTTAAATTAGTGAAGAAGTAGACAAAGACTACATTTGACATTAACATGGCATGTGCATTGCAGACTGTACCAGACTTATCAAAAGAAAAAAAATTGGCTTAGAAGAAGCTCTGCTTGGCTGCCCTGGAGCATTGATTAGCATCTGAATGGTGGGATGAAAAGAGCTGAAAGCAAGCCTTCCCAAATGAGGGGCACTGAGGGTTTCTGCCAGATTGATTCATTGTTAGATACTCAAGGCCTGGCATAGCTAGGACTTCTCTGGTCTGCCGGCAGCGCCACTGAATCCAATTTCTTAAGCTTCTGTTGCTATGCGAGCCTCAGCATTGCATGGCTTGAAACCTCATCCACGTTTCTTCTCTTTCCATGCTATTCCTAACAAAGCTAGAAGGTCTATTGTGGGACTCAAAGGATGTTATATGAAGTCACTCCAAAACCCTGTACAGGGCCATGGACATGGTACATGCTTCGATGATCAACTTTGCCCAATCTTTCTTTGTAATACACACACACACACACACACACACACACACACACACACGCACGCACACGTGCGTGTGTGCGTGTGTGTGTGTGTGTGTGTGTGTGTGTGTGTGTGTGTGTATATTTCTCATTCCACTGTGATCATAGTGATAATTAAAGTTTTAGTCATTTCCATAAGTCCTTTGGAGAAAGTATATTAAAGACAAAAGCTAATAGAACTTGGCTTAGTCTTGGTTTCCTAGACAGTAGAACCAGGAACTCTTGCTCTTCCAGGAGTACAGTCTTGGTGCAGCAAGACTGAGGGAAGAATGAGGCGAAGCAGAGAGAGATGTCTGATATGAGGCAGGCACCTCAGGATGGATTGGTAAACACAAACAGCATTGTCTCTGTGTGAACCATCTGGAAATGCTCAGTCCAAACCATCAGAGGAAGGAAAGGGGAATCCTTTATCTCTTCTTTTCTTATCCTCTTATTTTCACGGGTGAGCCTTTGCGCGTATCCCTCATTGGTCCTGCTACTTGGGCATGTGTGCATGACTGCTGGAGAGTCAGATCTTACAACCCATGGGGTAGACCTCCATTTGGGTCTAGACAAGCTGCAGCAGGTCTTATGCAGTGCTATGGGCTCCCTCTAGGTGAAGCTGAGGCGGATTAAGTGGCTAAACTGTAGTGCAGGAGGAGCTCAGAGCTCTGCGAAGGATTAACACTGAGTTCGGTTCACAGCAGATTCTTGATGATGCTATTCATTTCTGAAAGATTTTCATGTGACGATGTTCACTTTTAATGTAAGTATCAAATATCATTCTTATAGGACATATTTTCCCACAAACTCAACCGTAGTGGCCCTTTGACCATTGAGAGCAATGACGTGACTGTTCTGAATCCCTTCAGCCTGGGACTGTGAGAACACAGTGTGACAAATGCTCTCAGCTGAGGAAAGCCCCGACTGCTTCTTTGTCCCCAGCTGAGGGAGCCCCTCCTGTGGTCAGTGTGGCCTTTCCCCTTGCCATTTGCCTCCTGGCAAGCATAAATGATTGACAGATGTTGTGTGCGGAATCACAGGATTCAACAAAAAAACAAAGGAGCAACCGACTGCTTATAAATGCAGCCGGTCTCGTGAGTGAGCCTGGGATGAAAGGCTCAGCAACGTAAAGGTAATCTCCTTTCTGCACAGCAAAATACATCACACACATGACTGCAGTCCAAGGGCAGCGGTCAACATTGCGTTGGTGGTGGGAATTGCAAGAAATGGTGATTGATGTGCACTGGGGTGGATAGTGTGGAATCTGATATATGTATGTCGTCTTCTTAGTTTTCTTTCGTAGTTTTCCATGCCTGTCTATCCCCACGTAGCTTGAACTATCTATGGCCTTAATTTACTGAAAATAACACATATTTATTTACCCTTTGGGGGAAAAAAACCAACACCACGTCCTGCTTCTTTTTCCTATATATCTTATTCTCTGATTTTTGTGATCATTTTTATATTCACCCGTCTCTGCTTTTTTTTTTGAAATTATCCTGGTTTGTAGCATTTGTGTTAACCGTTATTTAATGTCTGTAATACAGATGTGTTTCCCAACTAAATGGAAATCTTCTGTGAAGTAAAAAACATGGTTCAAATCTTTCTGTACCGTTCAGATGGCATCTTGTATCAAATGAACTAAAGCTATCTAAATTTAGAATTCGAAAGATAATTTGGATGAATTTTGGATGAAGTCTTCAGTGTACACACCTCCACTGTTTACCGTCTAAACCTGAGGACTAACAAGATCGGAAATTTGTTCCTGAAGTTTGCTGTCAGACCTCTCTTCAAGCTGAGAAAACCCATGTCTAGCGTCAGATATTCATCTTCCAGATATGTGCTTCAGAGATGAGGTCAGCACACATTATACTGAGATCCCAGCCATGGCTCCTTTCTGTCTTGAAAATAATAAATAATAACACTCCATTATTATAACGCTGATCACTACATTATATGATTACCATTGTGGTGAGGGTTGCAGGCAGGCAAGCAGGGTAAGCCAGGGAACGTCACAGGTGTTAGAGGAGAGCCATGTGTCAGCTTGAACTTTGACTTTCAGTGGTCGTTGTACAGTGTGGAGTTAGTACATGGTTGGATGTCTAGTAGATACTTAATGAAAGATAGGCGTTGTGTTATTCCTAAATACCTTGGGTCATCTCCTTTGGTTCTCACAAGTACAGTTCTTCATTTCTTTCAAGTAGCCAGGCTAGGGCTCCGTTGGGAGGAGTGCTTGCCCCTCTTGCAAAGGCTCAAACTTTGGTTCCCAGCACCCACATTAGATGGCTTGTAGTTGCCTGTCCCTCCAGCTCCAGGGATATCAGATACATTTGTCTGGCCTTTTCTGGCACTTGCACACACAGGTGTCTCTAAACACACACATGCATATAAATAAAAATAAATCTTTAAAGCCCCAACTTGACTGGACCTTGTTGTGTAGACCAGGTTGGTCTTGAATTCAGAGAGGCCTGTGTTTGCCTCCTGAGTGCTGGGATTAAAGGCATATAGCACCGAGCCCAGTCCTCGGTTTTTAATGAATAAGTTTTATTGTTTACTTTACATACATAACTTCTTGTTAATTTTTAAATGACATGAATCACAAGTCATGTTTGGTATAGCCCATGAAACTCATACTACAGTTGTATGACATATCAAGGTCCTTTGCCTTAGTTTTTTTTCCTTCTGAATAAATTCTAGTCTGTTCAACGACAACTGTCTTTTAAATCATTTTAAAAGATTTATTTGATTTTATTTACGTGTATGAATGTTAGCCTACATGTGTGTTTGGGTGCACACAGAGTTCACAAGTCTAGGATTCCCTAGACTGGAGTTTCAAACAGATCTGAGCTGCCATGTGCATGCTGGTTCCTCCGCAAGAGCATTCAGTGCTTTTTTGTTTGCTTGTTTTGTTTTTTTCAAGATAAGGTTTCTCTGTGTAGCCCTGGCTGTCCTGGGACTCACTCTGTAGACCAGGCTGGTCTCGAACTCAGAAATCCACCTGCCTCTGCCTCCCAAGTGCTGGGGACCCAAGTGCTGGGGATTAAAGGTGTGAATGCCTGGTCTGCATTCAGTGTTTTTAACCACTGAGAAAACTACCAGCCCCCAAGAACTACTTTAAGCAAAGAACATCTGCTTGCCTTTCATTAGAGAGTTGGGTTTTTCACTGGTTTCCTACGAACAAAAATAGCTATTATTTTACATAATAATAATGTTACATATTTCTGTCTTATATAACTTTGTTGTGTATCTCAAGTAAACAAACGTTATTTCAAAGGCTCTCATTTAAATCATTTACATACATGACAATAATGTGGATGCTCTGAGAAACAGCCAGGAGATTTGCTCATAAGGTTTCTTCCTCTTTAAGTAGCTTAAATTGCTTCCATTTTTTTATCTTCCTATGGAAATGCTGGGTGGGAAGAATGCTGTTGTTCAGTGGATGGGAGAGGAGATTCAAAGATGAATTAGCAATTCATTTACAGTCTCATAAAACACGAATTGGTTAGCTTTGTTGCTGAGGGTGGGAGAATGGCAAATAGTTCAAACAAAGATAAGGTGTGTCATGGTAAAGGAGTAGTAGGGGAGATGAGGAAGTTATCAAAACGGTAGATCCAGAATTGTGTGATATCCCAGCAGATTAAGGAGCAGAAGATGAGAACCATTTGTAACATTTCCACATAGGTGGTAGACAAAGTGAATGTGAACTGAATTTATTCAAGCTGCTGTGAATTGAAGTTTTAAACAATTATTATAACCAATAAATAATGGCTGGGAATATAGAATCAGCAGATGATGGACCAGAAACCGGGAATCTGGCATGCTCCAGAAATGCCATCCAATGGGAATAAATATATTTGAACCTCCAGGGAAACTCCTTTATGCCTTTAAATTGCTTACAAATATTATTTGGCTTTTGGGAATTTTGTGCTTGTGACAGTGGCAAGCAGATCCCGGTGGAAAGAAATGTGTAGAAACCAGCTCTTTGTTGCCTGTTGGGGCACCCAGATAATGCGCCATAGGGACATTCTTTATGAATAGATATCCCATGTTCCTCTTCTGAATGATGACTTTACTATATAACAGAATGTTTGCTTTTTGGTATCTAATTTGAATGTGTATAGGCTGCGCTTTAGGGACATGAAAAGCACCATGTGACATGTGAAACACATGTGAAACACATGTGAAACCACACATATTTTTGATTTTGTTAATTACTTTTCATTGTTGTCTGATCAGGAGACACTGATATGCACATGTTTTTCTTTTCCATTCGCCATGGTTTCTGGCTTCATTGTTGGGGGGATTTTTACTATCATCATCATTATTATTATTATTTTAATATATGTGAGTACGCTGTCACTGTCTTCAGACACACCAGAAGAGGGCATCGGATTCCATTATAGATGGTTGAGAGCCACCATATGGTTTCTGGGAATTAAACTCAGGACCTCTAGAAGAGCAGTCAGTGATCTTAACCTCTGAGCCACCTCTCTAGCTTGGGGGTGGGGAGGGATTTTTCATGTGTATTATTTTTCAGGGTCTGATCTAATGGTTCTGGAAACTGTTCTTTTCTAGGAGAATAGGTACCTTTCAAGCTTCTTGCATAAAGGAGGCTAAGGTTTGATCTTTGTATAGAATAGTGTGAGCCTTTGTGGTCCAGCAGTATGTCTCTGTGTATCTGAGCACTATATCCTCTTCAGAATCCTTAGGGCTCTCTGCCTGTTCAAGGGGCTTATCTCCAAGTTATCACAGTCAAATCCACAATCAAAATTCTGAACTTTAAGTTTTGGCTTCTGTGCTCTGCAAATCCCTAATTTTATTGAGGAATGGGTAAAGAGGTAATTGCTTGCTGGGCTGGCTCTCCTCATCTGGCTGGGGAGTGCTACTATTTCAGGATTCTGTCACCTTAGGCTGGGCCTTCTTACCTTCTTGTCTTAACCACACTAATGTGGAACGTAGAGGTTCAGGCATTTAAACCAGTGAAGGCTTTTCTTGCTAGGCGTTCAGCCAACTTCTAGTTCCAGGTGTTACACAGAGCTCTTTCCCTGTGGCGCCAGGGGAGACTTTGGAAGCCTTTTCTTACTAAACACCAGCCAGCTTTGAGGGGCTGGCATTGCATGTGTTCCATGGCACAGTTCAGCTCCCTGTGGGGCCGGTAGAGACTTAGAGTTGACTTGTCTCGGAGGACTTGCATCAAACATCAAAAAGAAACCAAGATGAAACATACCAACCAGTATTTTAGTTCCTAATTAATTATTAACATTTCCCTTTAAGCTGGAGGCTTAGCTCATTCTTTAAGTGTGTGCTCTGGATACTTTTATATCAACTTTATACAGCTGAAGTCATCTGAGAGGAGTCAACCTCCATTAAGAAAATGCTTCCATAAGCTCAGTGGCACACAAACTTGAAGGACATTTTCTTAATTAGTGATTGATGTGGGAAGGCTCAGCCCGTTGTGGGTGGTGCCATCCCTGGGCTGGTCCTAGGCTCTGTGTGAAAGCAGGCTGATCAAGCCATGGGGAGCAAACCGGTAAGCAGCACCCTCCATGGCCTCTGCATCAGCTCCTGCATCAGCTCCTGCATCAGCTCCTGCATCAGCTCCTGCATCAGCTCCTGCATCAGCTCCTGCATCAGCTCCTGCATCAGCTCCTGCATCCAGGTTCCTGCCCTGCTTGAGTTCCTGTCTGGACTTCTCTGATGACAAACAGTGATGGGAAACGCATGACAAATAAACTCTTTCTTCCTCAAGTTGCTTTGGTCACAACAATAGAAACTCTAACTGAGACAAAGTATCAAATGAGCTTCTCAGAAAAAAGATCAAGTCACGACTGCACAAAGATTCTACAGAGCTAAACATCCGATCAGACACTCATGATTGCAGAGAATTAAGATGTTGCAAAGCCAGATACAAATTATCTTGGGCTGCTTTTGGTTCCCATAATAACCATTCATTCTCTTACCTAACTTATTTTTGACTATCAGGTAGAAGTTTTAGAATTAGTCTGAGCTAAGTGCTAGTTTCCCAACAATCCGAAACTTGAGGGTTTTCATCAGGTAGCATCTGAGGCCTATAGCAGAGTTTCCTCCACTTGGTTGTAATTGACACTGTAGTCTCCCAATAGTGTGCTTGGTAAATGCCTTAATATGAGGTTCTTTGTTCTATTAAAGTCTCATGTAACTGCTTTCATTTTGGAACATGTTATTCCAGAGAACCCGAATCCAACTTCTCAGGCACTGTTGACTTCTGTCTGGTTTATCTTCTCCTCCCAGTGAGGAGAAAGCTGGGCTTGGTATTGACACTGATTCCATAACGGTCAAGGAGGTAGGTAGTGAACGTTCTGTCCCGACATCATAAGGCTCAATGGCTTTTCATCTGGCAGATTCTTTAACTACTTAGTTCAACCTCTAAGTCAGTAAAGTGAGCGTGGCAGCTGCCTGCGGCTGCCAGAGTCCGTGTTAGTCAGGGCACAGGTTGGGCTGTCTGAACGAAGACCACAAGTTACAAGGGCTCAATTAAAATAGAAGTTTGCTGTTCTTCAGTATTGTAGGTAATTAATAAACAGCCCAGAGCCAATAAGTTCATTGTGTTGGGGACCCAGGATTCTGTTCTTGTTAGTCTGGTCACATGATTCGAGATGATATATCACTTTGCTCTGCTCTCTGACCAGGAATGATTCATTCTTTGGACGTAAGGAATATGCTGTTGGCTTTAACCTGGACTTGACCATCTTGCTACTAACACGGAGGCTGAAGATAAATGTGCAGGGAAAGCAATTAATAGCTAAAATAAAAATAAATATGTTAAAAAAAGCAAGTCTGGATTTTGGAGTATGATTATAAATTTATGCCACAAAATGTAAAGTTCTCGTTTGAATTTTGAAGACTAAGATAAAAACTGAACCCCAAATAAACAAAGTCTTCACCATGTTGAAGGTTGGGCAGAACAGTTGTAAGCCACAATAGTCTAGGGTTTAGTGTCTGCCTGTGTGGTATAGAAAATATAATTGCCTTTATAACAATTTCATTTGCAATTCACCTTCTAGAGACCACGGTGGTGAACATGCGCTCGTGCATTGTCTTTGAAACCATGTGTTTAAAAATTTATTTCTTTACCCGTGAGTTTTTTCCTCTCATTAATATTTAAGGAGGGATAAAGTACAGTGTAGACCCAAAATAGCATCGAGTCTCAGCTTTTACATCAAGATCCCCCTAAGTACAAGGACATAAAATCTGTAATGGACAGCTCAACTGGACATTTCTGAGTCTTCAAGTCTTATTTAAAAAAAAGTTGGTGTGCATTTTGCATTCTCTATTCTGTATATCCATTCTAGCACTGTGCGTCACACTAATGTTTACAGTTCTTGTTTATCCAAGGTAAAGTTGGTGTCCCAGGAGGACGTGAGAAATGTTCTCTCTTTTCACATAGATGCAGTGCTCAGTCCGAAGGGAACTCTCGTGAATATGTTCTTCCCAGTACATATTTCTTAGCACCCAATGAACTAAAAGGTATCTGGTGTGGCTGTTAGTGGCCATATCCCAAAGGCTACCTGCCCTCTTCCCTATTTCAGGGACCACTTTCTCATCTCTATACTTCATTTCTTGTTCTTCAAGCTGAATCAAAATTTTCTCCCTGCCCCCATCCCCAAAGACAAGTTTTGACAATGGAGCATGACGCCTAAGGGAGGGCAATTATCCAGTGATCCTTGCCTGCTGTTCCTTACTCCGTGTCATCATTCCCCGTGGCTTGAGCTGGACAGTGACTATGGCTTGCTGGAAATTAGTCCAACAGGCAAAAGTGATGAGACATCTCTTGTTATGTAGAGATGAAGGCTTGGCTGATTGCAACAACAGCTTCTCCTGCAGTAAGTTCCCCACTGTGAGAGGTCTACCAGGCTGGATGTTAGGGTAACATTTAAGATCTGAGACCTGGACATGTGCCAGCAAGAAAAGGCAGCTCTCCCTTCTACTTAATAAGCCACTGAATTCTTTCATATCTTGAATGAGCTGAGCTCCAGCTGAGAACCACCTCAAGCTTATGCTCAGATTCCAGCCAAGTGAAACTCTAGCTATGTCTTTTGACTTATAGAAACTAAGTTCTGACATGTGTGTTTTGTGTGTGTGTGTGTGTGTGTGTGTGTGTGCTTATATGCATGCATATGGACATAAGTGCATGCTGAGGCCGGAGTTATAACATATTGTCTTATTTTTGGGAACAGGATCTTTTACTGAACCTGAAACTCACCACTTCAGCCAAATTGCCTGGCCAGTGAGTTCCGGTGACCCTCTTGTCTCTGTCTTCCCCGTGCTGGGGATTACAGGTATGCATTGCCATGCCTGGCTTCTCTATGAATTGTGGATAATCTAACCCAGGTCTCATGCTTGCATGGCAAACATTTTACCAATGGAACCATCTTTCAAAAGCCTCTGTGTTTTCTGAGATCTAAGTGTACAGCAAACTTCTTACATAGTGTAATAAAAGTGAATATTCACAATCCTGCTTGAGAGGCAAAATAAAAATAAAAAATAGATGGTGTTCTCCGTCCTGTACGGGGGCTGCTTGTCCGAAGCTGGCGGACAGGAGAATGCAAGTAGAGCAGGGTCTACAAATGTCAACTTTTGTTTCATTTCCTTCTTTGAGCTGGGCTTGTAAACCACGTGCCCATTTGCTCCATGGCTTTGGTTTAGATGAGCATAAGGTGGGCTAGTTCAGTCTTAGTGGCCACGCTGACACTGTGTATAACCAGATTGGCTTTTCACTCATCTCCCTGTCCCGACAGTTCTCTAGAAACAATACACGTCATAGATATAATCAGAAGTTTTCTTAGGGAAAACGGCACACCACTGCTAATTGATTCATTGTCTGTTTCTGTTTCTTCAGAATGTGCCTATCAAATGAGCCCATCAAAGTGTTCTTTGCCACACTTTCCTCTCCCTCCTCACATAAGCAGTTTTCTTCATTATCTCTCACCTAAGGTTTTGAGACAGTGTGGAATCAGTATTACCAGAAGATTATTCAGTATTACCCATGTCCTCAGCATCAAAATGTGAATTTTCATAAGCCTCCGTGTGATCAGTATAGTCATGTAGCATGTTGAACTACAGTTGTTTTGTTTTTGACTTATTTTCTGTATGCATAACAAAGTTACAGATGGTGGGAACTTAAAGTTCTCTTCCTTCCTTCCTTCTTTCCTTCCTTCCTTCCTTCCTTCCTTCCTTCCTTCCTTCCTTCCTTCCTTTCTCTCTTTCTCTCTTTCTCTCTTTCTTTCTCCCATGTATGTCTTAGTAGAGCATAGTAGTATACAAATAAAGGATTGATTTATTTTTAATGGAATTGACTCTGGGAGGATGTTTTTCCTTGTTTTCGGGAGCAACTGATTCTTATAGTTGGCTTCGAATCTAGTTTAGCCCACCATTCTGTTGAGAAGGCAAGAACCCTTAAAATAGTTATCTTTTCTAAGAGGGAAGCTAATGGCTGTAGATAGCTCTTAATGTCAAAAACAAACAAACAAACAAACAAACAAACAAAAAACAAAATGAAATCTTTAATGGCTTTTCACTCAGTGTCTAAGACCCAGGTCTGACCTTTACTCCAGAACTAATGGATGACAGGATCTGTTTCCCCAGACAGGCAATGCAGGAAGTGTTTCTTTGGAACATTCAGGAGGTAAAATGTCTGAGGGGGAGGCCACTTTGCTTGTCTTCTTTGACTCTCAATTCTGAGTCCCTGTCAGTGGTCATGGGCGTTGTAAAGGTAATGGGGCAAATTAAGTAGGCGAGGCTCACAGGGTCTGCTGTTTGCAGCCTTTCTTTCGAAGGCTGCACGAGCTAATGTCAAGTCCAGTGAACAGTGGCTTTCATCTGACTTTCTAAATGGCAAGCGTTTTGAAAAAACAAAGCAGCTCTATCTTAGCTGTTGAAAATTTGATTTTTATTGAAAGGAAATTTTATTTCACATGATCTTACATGGTCTTTAAGAATACAACTACAGTATAGTATTTTAAAAATTATTATTATTTAACAAAAATTGTTAAATAATAAAATTGTTTCTTGTGTCTTATTGATATTCTTCAGGTCAGGTCTGCCTCATTACACTTAGTAGGCCTGGTAGCTATTTTCATAGTGAATCCAAAGCAGTATAAAAATAATTTTAAAATTATGTCTAGTATACTGTACCTCTGAAGAAATTTCTCTAGTAGCATATCTTTAAAAATAATTAAATAACAGTGATATGGAAAAAGAGAGCTCAAACAAGATTTATTGTTTTAGTAATAAGTTATTTCTGTCTGGTGTGGTTTTGTGTGTGTGTGTGTGTGTGTGTGTGTGTGTATGTAGGGTGGTGCGTGTTTGTTCCTGGGTATAAGGTGCATGTATGGGTGGAGGCTGGAGGACAACTTTGAGCAGATTCCTCAGGAGGAGTCATTCACCTTATTGCTTGAGACATATTGGACCAGTGTTATAGGGTCCTTTTTTTTTTTTTTTTTGACTTGGGGGTTCTTTTTTTTTTCCCCAATTTTTTTATTAGGTATTTTCTTCATTCTTATTTCAAATGCCATGCTGAAAGTCCCCTATAATCCCCCCCCACACACGCTCCCCCTGCCCACTCCCTCCCACCTCTTGGCCCTGGCGTTCCCCTGTAATGGGGCATACAAAGTTTGCAAGACCAAGGGGCCTCTCTTCCCAATGATGGCCGACTAGGCCATCTTCTGCTACATATGCAGCTAGAGACACGAGCTCTGGGGGTACTGGTTAGTTCATATTGTTGTTCCACCTATGGGGTTGCAGACCCCTTCAGCATATTGGGTACTCTCTCTAGCTCCTCCTTTGGGGGCCCTGTGTTCCATCCAATAGCTGACTATGAGCATCCACTTCTGTGTTTGCCAGGCACTGGTATAGCCTCACAAGAGATAGCTATATCAGGGTCCTTTCAGCAAAATCTTGCTGGTGTATACAATAGTGTCTGTGTTTGGTGGCTGATTATGGGATGGATCCCTGGGTGAGGCAGTCTCTGGATGGTTATAGGGTCCATTTTTAAAGATTTTATTTTGTGCATATGAATGTCTTGCTTGCATGTAGGTGCAGTGCTCTCAGAGGCCAGAAGAGGGAGTTACATCCCACCGTGTGGGTACTGGGAACTGAACCCAAGTCCTGCTCAAGAGTAGTACATGCTCTTTAGCTGCTGCGCCGTCTCCTCAGCCCCACTAAGGTTGTATTTAAGGAAAGATATGGTGGAAGAAGTGGCATTGTTTTGGGGGTGTGGCCAGAGGACCCTGAGAAATGGGTCAAGATCTACCTGCAAACATCGCTGTTAATCATTGCTTCAGAAGGTTTGGCGCTGGCCTAACAGTGTGTTGGAGTCATGCGGAGTGCTAATTCACAGTATAGAGTCTGCGTCCCACCTCTGGGAAGCCCGATTTAACGTGTTTGGGTGGGACGTGGGAATTTGCCTTAGTGTTTGCTGAGAACCAAGTAAACACAATGAGCTCGCCAGGCCGTTCCTTTACAGGGCCAGGCCTGAGAACTGGTCCCATTCTTATCTGTTGTCAGTAGCTGACACTCTCTTCATGGCCTGCCTGGTTTTGATGTGCTGATTATTAATACGCTTCCCCGGCCTTTTGACTGAGATATGCATCTTCATGATATTATAGGATTGCCTGCTATTAGTGCCCCATGAGCAGACTGAGAACATATCACTGTGTACCTGGGATGGTCCTACTTATGAAGGTTCCCTTGGAATGATTTCTAGTTGTGTCTTCTTTTCCTTCAAAAGTGATGGGGTTTGAACAGTGGATTATAAGATGGTTGTTAACCGTGCCTTACAGTTTAAGGCACTCACTACCCGTTCATATGAAAAGGCACTCACTACCCGTTCATATGAAGCAGAAGGTCAAGTATTAGTTTCCCTTACTATTGTAACAAATTGTCACAAGGATAGTGGCTTTCAAGGGCACAGAGATCCTTTTCCCAGAGATCAAAAAAAAAAAAAAAAAAAATCCTAAAAGGGGTTGGCAAGTTTGTATTCTTTCTGGAAGCTTTGGGGTGAATTGTTACCTCTTCTTATTTATGAAGTCACATGTATCCTTTGGTTTTTGATTTGTTATTTTTATAGAGTTGTATCTGTTTTTCTTGTAAAGGAATAATCTAATAGGTTAGTATTAGTAGGCAGTATAAAATAAGATACTCTCTTATCTTCTGAAAGCATATATAGTTTCATTTATAACTTTACAAGACTATTTTTAAAATTCCATGCCTAATTGTTATGGACTAAGTTGTTGTATTTTATTTGAGATGGTTTTCTATGCTCCAGGCTGACCTTCTACTTGCTACGCTGTAGGTAACCCTGACCTAGAGCTTCGAATCCTTCTGCTTTTACATTCTGAGTGCTGACATTACACTGCTGGCTTTGGTATTTATGCGGTGCGGTGTCTTATCTCTTAGAAAGCAAGGGGGAAAGGGGGTCTTACAGTTCCTATAGTATATTAGGAACATCCAGAACCGAAAATAGATGGTTAAAATGGGATAGAGGCTGCCTTGATGTGGTATCTATTTACTGGAATAGACTAGAGGAGGTTTAAAATGCAGACCAGAAATCTCCATGGTTAATATCATGACGCAATAATAGCTACCCTAATTTTTAGAAATTTCAAAATGAATAAAAAGTAATTCACCTTAAGACTCAAATGGCAAACCAGTAAGTAGCAGTGATGATGGAGGTCGTTCAGCACAGCAACAGAGGTAAGGAGGACACAGGCTCAGGGCCAAGGATTGCTGGTAGCAGGACACTCTGTAGAGCAGCGGTGTCAAGGAGGTACCAGAAGAGCAGGTTACAGATAGGCGTGGGCGAAAAAGCCGCGGAGAGTGCGAATCAGGTCAGGTTACTGGGTGAACTAGAAAACTGCCACTGTGGCATGGGATGAGATCAGAATTCCTCAAGCCACAAAACAAAGCGAGGAGAGAGAGTTAGTAAAGTTCACGGGACCCCCAGGTCAGTTCACGGGACCCACAGGTCAGGATCAGGGACGGTAGTGCTTTCTTTCCAACATGGTGGTAAGGAGTTCAGCAGTGGCCCATTGTAAAAAGAAGGTATTTGAGTGGTGGTTCTCATCCTTTTTGGAAAGCATCTTAACTGGGCAGTTAGCAAAAGAAAGGCCATTTATCCCTCGGAGCTGCAGAGCTGCAGAGCCTGAAAGCTGGAGAGCTGGAGAGCTGGAGAGCTGGAGAGCTGGAGAGCTGGAGAGCTGGAGAGCTGGAGAGCTGGAGAGCTGGAGAGCTGGAGAGCTGGAGAGCTGGAGAGCTGGAGAGCTGGAGAGCTGGAGAGCTGGAGAGCTGGAGAGCTGGAACGCTGATAGGGTGAAAGTTTGAGGAGCACCGTTTTCGTGCCTTTGCAACCATGAGTTTGGTTGTCTGCATCCTTGCATTTGGGGTAATATCAGTGCTACTGGTCTAATTTGAAAGGACATAAGGGTTCCTGCACATAGAACGAGCTATGTGTAGCATACCAACAATGGGATGCCAGTAGCATGGTATTATTTGTTCTTCCTTTGCAGGCATTTTTGCAGTATCTGCAAGTCACTAAACAGTCCAGTCTTTAATCAGAGTAAGGACCTCTTTTACCATTATAATTACAATTCCCTCTAAACCAAACTAGTTACCTAGGAAGTCCCGTTCCCTTTCTGAATGAAAGTCTCTTATTTGTGATAGAGGAAGATACAAATGTAGCCCAGTTTCCTGGCATTCTTGCCTGGCATGTAAGAGGCCCTGGGTTCTGTTTTCAGCAACACTTTCACACACACACACACACACACACACACACACACACACACACACACACCAAGTTTGAAAATAGGGGAAACTGTTTGGGAAGAAAGGTTTGAGTAGAAGAGGGAAGAGATGAGAGAAGGGAATGGGGATGTGTGTGAAAATGACCAAGTTCATTAGAGACATGTCTGAAATTGCCAATGAATTAACAGAATGCCATAAAGTGCCTAATGGAGCTGGAGATATGACTCAGTGTGTGGAGAACTTGCTGCCCTTGTAGAGCACCCGAGTTCAGTTCCCAGAACCCACGTGAGGTGGCTCACAACCTCCAATTACTCCAGCTCCAGGGGATCCCACACTCTCTCCTGGCCCTGGCAGGCACCCATACACATGTGGTAGACATGCACATAGATACACACAAGTACACACACACACACACACACACACAAAAGTTCTTGTTGTGTCCCATACTGACGTGAATGACAGTGTGAATAAGGCTTGATTAATCATAACTATGAAAAAAAAAACAGTTTTGGAATTGTGCCTTTTTTTGCAAATGAAGGTATGAAACACTCAATGTATCACCTTTGTTTAGTGTTACATATACAAACAGCTGTATGACTGTATACATAGGTAATGTTCAGTGCTGAATTTATACATGCTTAGAGGAACAGTTTCACAATTAAATTTTCAAAGACTTGGGACTTTCAAAGTATGCTTTAAAAAAAAATTAAAGCAGTAGTTAAGGGAGCCAAAAGTAAATATAACATTCCTGGTGGAAGGTCCAGACTCATTTGAGATATTACGCTGACTGGAGAGGAACTGGCTTAGGGGATTTTTCAAGTGACTGTGTAGTAACTGTACCAGTTCTTTATGCATACACAGGCTTTCATTACCACATGGAGTCTCGTCTGTTCACGATGCTGCAATGTGGATCTGACAGTGATATCTTAGGCATGTTTTATGGGTAACTGAATTGAGGCTGAGGGAAACGTACCCAGAGTCGGCGCTAGTGTGGGTAAAGACCTATGAAGAGTTCAATAGTTGATATCTGATCACAAGGTAGCAAGTAACCTTTTACCATTTCATGAGTAGTGGCAGAAGATGTATAATGCTCGAGTTGGAGTCTAAGTTCTTTTATTACTCACATACTTCAGTTCTGTGATATACATATTTCCAGCTGGTTTCTCATTCCCTCCTGATCTGCTACATGCAGTGCAGATGCACCCATTGTATGGATGCTGTATGCACTGGGTAATGCACCCATTGTATGGATGCTGTATGCGCTGGGTAATGCACTCATTGTATGGATGCTGTATGCGCTGGGTAATGCACCCATTGTATGGATGCTGTATGCACTGGGTATCTGGAAACTTCCTAAGAAGGCTCGTGGATTCACTGCTGATGTGGGAAGCAGGAGCAAAGCAACCTTTGTCTGATGGGAGATGCTCCCTCTTAAGGTTGCATGCTGAAAACAAGATTTGATCTCCTGGCTTATTTTAATATATTCAGCTATGAAAATAGTTTGGTTGTTGTAAAGGCAAAAAAACGGGAAGCAAGGCAGGGTTTTTACAGACTTACTAGATTCAGTCTCAGAATGTCCTGTGACTTTCTGATGGCACCCCTGGAGTCAGAGTCATTTCTCCAGTGGCTACCAGAACTTGGGCTTTCTGTCTTGTGCTGGAGTTTCCAGTAGGAATGAAGGAAGAAGACAGAAGACACACACCAATGATGGGTGTGGTGTGTAGCAGGAAAGAAGTAGTTTATCCCTTCCTTTAAAAGGCTGGCATAGAAAACCCTTGCTTGGTTTTCTTGATTAATTTAAATGTGCCTTGAACCCACAGTGAACCTTAGAAATATCAAACTAGGCTCTAATCTTATAGCTTATAGGAAATTAGAGATAGAGTGTCACCGAATACTGTTCAAGAATGAGTTTCTTCTAACTAAGCAGGAACAGTGCTTTGGGCCAAACTTTTGAAGGCTGATGTAGCTTATCAGAGTCTGTTAGGAAACACTTGCACAATGATTCCATTTTATGTCATTTGTAAGATATGTTCCTTATCTGTATTTGTCACTAGTAGAAAAGCAGAAATTCTATTAGATATCTACTATATGAAAACCATGAACAGGTTTCTGGGAGGGGAGAATAATTCGGCTTGGGGAAAGGGAAAGGATGTCAAAGTCTGTGAGACTTTAAAAGTTTAGAAATTGGCAGATACATAGGGGATCAACATTCCAGGTAGATGGCAAAGCGCATCCGTAGTCCGGGAAGCACAGAGGTGAGAGCTGGGAATGACGGAGGTCTAAAGAATCTCACAGTGACTTGATGTGAATTTGGTGACTCGGGTGTGCATTCCTATAATGCAGGAAGAATTCAGATTACAATGTTCTTAGATCCCAGGCTCAATGTGGACATTTTACTGGCAATGACTGATGATGTTAGGCAGTTTGCAGAATTGGTTATGTAGTTGGAATTCAGAAAACAAGGATGTCACAGCGGAGGTTAGGAAAATAGGAGGTTATGGATCAAATTACATTTTATTCTTTTCCACCTATCTACCTGTCTGTCTGCCCATCCACCCACCTACTCACCCATCCATATATATCAAATTACATTATCTATCTATCTATCTATCTATCTATCTATCTATCTATCTATCTATCTATCCCATCCATCTATCTATCTATCTATCTATCTATCTATCTATCTATCTATCTATCTATCTATCTATGTATGAGATAGGCTCTTGCAATTTATTCCTAGGTGCCTAGGAACATGCTTTGAAAATCAAGTTGGGCTGGAACTCCCAGAACTCAGTCAGCTCCTGTCTCCCAAGTGCTGGAATTAAAGGCATATGCCACTACATTTGGCCTAGAAAAGGTTTTCCAAGAGTGCTGAGGTAAGACAACCTGCCCTCTGTCAGAGCACCATGTTCTGGATAAGTGTAGGAGCTAAAGCTGCACATGAAGCAGAGGTTCAGACGTGAGGTGAGGGCTGCATTTGTTCACCTTTCTTCACCTGAAAATTCCAAAGCTTGTATTGTGTTCTCTTTCACACCTTCAACCCAGTTACAATAAATTATAGTGTTTAGTACTTTATAATTATAGAGATAGCATAATTATACGTGTAATTATATATTTGTAATACTTTAGATGTATAGATATAATTATAGATAAGTAATCTATAATTATTTATGTTATATAGAGTTTACCAATATAATCTTGATGTACAATATTAGAATATTTTATTCTAAATAGTTATGCCATTTGTTTTACAAAAATCTTTCTTTAGGAAGCTACTTGAAATATATCTAGTTGTATGGATATACATTTTTAAAAACTTGGAAGAGTTTTTTTTTTAAAATTTTAACCAAAATGCTTTCATAGTCTTGGGGTTAGATGAGTATGTTTCATGGTGTGATACTGTACATAAAACTACTAAGAAATAAGAGTTTGAAAATATGCAGCAGCAAACCTCAGAATCTTCTTTGTTTATTTTCTTTGGTAAGAGGTGACAGTGTATTTTTTTCTTGTCTGAGCTAAGATATTTTCAATATTGTGGTTGGAGCTACACAAATGTTGAGCTCTTTCCCTTAGCAATGAATTGGGCTTGAACTCACAGTGCAAACATTTCACTCAGATATGCTTAGGGATTTGAGCAGCTTAAATGACTAACCTTTGAAGGAGGATTGAAAGAGAATCTTGCAGGGAACCTTTGAGGATAGCTCCCACTGCTCGGTGTCATGGGAGACCATCTCAAAAATCCCTTTTGCCTGTGTCTGGTAGAGACAGGGTTCAGCTGGTCCTGTTGACAGCTAACACCACGCTTTCCGCCCATGCACATGAATGGACTTGGACATCATCTGGATTTTAAGCAGATACTCCCTTCTGTTAGCAAGGGTAGTAATCAGAGTGTAGGTTAGGAGGTCAAGCTAAAGACAGAATGACAGTGGCATTCTAAAACGGGGTGGCAGATCTGCCATTCAAATGGCTCCTAATTTTCCTTAGTTATGTCGAAACAAAATGGAAAGTTAAGAATCCAGTAAGTCGGCTTATGGCTATAGTACTATACTTAGGATCAAGTAGCTGATTTCAAAGAAGAGTACAGCACGTGTTTTCATCATTAGGTTGTGCTTTTGTTCTGTCACACAAACTTCTTATGGTCTCAGAGTGGCCTACCTGTCCCAAAGCTGGTAGAGAGCTGGGGCCTGCAGTTAATGAGGTGGCTTCTGGGAGAAAGAACACACTGAGCTCACAGATGACTTTCTGCTGGAGGGCAAAGAGGTCGCAGGCGCATCCAAGTTAGTTGCTATCTGAATAGAGATTGGAAGTGAGATGTTCAGTTTGGTAAAGGAGCCTTGAATACAAGTGTTGGGGGGAGGTGTCCAGGGAAAGGGAACATGGATTTGAAGATACAAAAGCAAAAAGAGTCCAGCTTGTTGGTGAAGGCGTGAAAACCCTCAGTACCTTTCCTAGTCGATGGAAATCCTCTTTAAATGCAAGGAGTATCCAGACGAAGCAGAGGATCACACCGGTGGATGGGTTTGGTGACCCCATGAGCCGCTTGTCTTATAAGTATCAATATGCATTGTGTGGAACAGACTGATGGGGACAGGACTGGGTGGAGACTTTAGAGAGTAAGAGATAGTGAGGGCCTTAATTAGGGTGGCGTGAAGGATGAGCAAAACTGTGGAGGACTGAAGAGCTATTTCAGGAATAATTAGTATCTCCTGAGCTAGATTAGATGGACGGAATGAGGAAGAGGGCGGAACTGATCCTCTCTCGAGGTGCTGCTGACTGTGCTGTTTCTGTCTTCGGTCAGCTGCCATTCTCCCAGAGACAGCTGGAGTTTGACACGGCTTCCTTCTCATAACCGAGGGAAGCAGAGCAGGGCAGGGCAGGGCAGGAACTGTTTGGAAACGAGAGAATATGGATTTTTGGCAAACTCTGCTTATTGAGAGCACACGGAACAAGAGAGTTGAAGGTGCTATTACCATGGGCTGTTTTACAAATGTATTACTTAAAAAAATTTTTTTTTTTTAGGTTAGCATCTAGAGTGATAGGCTTTGCCATAGCATCGACATCGTTACACTGTGCGTTATTAGACTTTTTATTCTCATGGAGTGGTAGGCTTTGCCGTTATATGGTGTGTTATTAGACTTTATCTTCTCATTCACTCCTCTCCCCAGCTGACTTCTCCCACCACCCTCCCTTCTTAAGCCATTTGTTTTCACCCTGTTGCTCTCACCTCCTGCTTTCTTATTGTTTCCCGTAAGATCTCTTCTTCCACCTCATGATCCTTCATTTAGTTTTATGATCCATACTTATTTATATAAATGCACGCATAAATCATTTTAAATTGAGTTGCACTGGCTATTTTATGGTCTCTAATCATAGCTTATAAGAAGCCCTTTTTTTTTGGTTATTTTACTTATTTACATTTTAAATGTTGTCCCCCTTCCCAGTCTCCCCCTCTACGACCCCCGCCAGCCAATCCCTGTCCCGTTTGTCTCTAAAAGGGTGCTCCTCCACCCACCCACTCCCACCACACAGCTCTTATAAGGAGCTTTTTAAGTTAATATAATATCTCTTTGCCTTTTCTTTTTTGAAAAGAAAAAAAAAGAATTATTTTTAGTTATGTATATGTATATGTATATCTTCCCTATCCTCTGTGTGTGTATGCGTGTACATATGTTCACAGAAGTCATTAGAGGATGTTGGGTTCCCTGTAGCCACAGTTATGTGCAGTTAGGAGCTACCTGTTGTGGGTCCTGGAAAGAGACTCCAGTCCTCTCCAAGAGCAGCAGTGTTCTTACTGCAGAGCCGTCTCCCCATCCGTCTTTGTCTTCCTATAATACAGTGTCCTGCAGTTAAACAGTGCTAGATCTTGAAAGAATTATGGGAATTATGGTTCCCCTTCACAAGTGAAGACACTGGTGCTCCGCAGTGAGAGAACTGGAGCCCAGGCTTCTTGATGGGCAATGCTGTTGCTCTTTCCCCATGCCTCACAGACTACTTGGTGGCTAGTATCCTTTAAAGCAACCGTTCTTGGAAACTCCAGCAAAGAAGAAAACTACCATAAGGAATGACATATTGCATGAGTAAGCGGGACTGGTACTTACTTCAGTATTATCTTTTCTGTCCTTCTGTCTTTCCATCACATCTGGACTTATGGTTGAGTTACTCTGAATAAATAGACTTGCTCTACCTCACTGGTCCTGAGTTTGACCTTTGACCTCACAAAACAGGGATGTAGCAGGAATGCCGTTAAAATCTGTTACTTTCTCTGTCTTTATCCTTTTGGATTCTGTCTGTGTGGTTGTTGTGGTTTTCTGTGTTAAATTGCTTGTGTGTCTCCAGGGCCAGCAGGGATCTGTTAAGATACCTAGTGAACACTGGTGCTTGTACCCTGGATGTCATGTCTATAGAGTAAATAGAACGGACTTATAGTTTAGTTTGTTCTGTTATGAACGTATCACTAAACTGACTTTCCTTCTTTGAGAACAAGCCTTGAAAATACAGAATTCAGAACAGGGAAGTTCTGGCCTCTGGGCAGGTGGGATGGGTATGTGCTATATGCTCTTCTGTGTGAAGGGAGGAGAACCCTTTTCACTGGCTTTTGCTTTAGAGAGAAAATATTGGAACTTCTTTTTCTATCTTATTTTTAATTTGTTTTTGAAAATTCTTGCTTCTGATGTGTCTTAGTACATGACCAAACAGTAAAGTTGTTATATGCATACATGTCATTAGCAAATGATTACCTATATATGTGTGTATTGGGAAAATATACTCAAACATGTTAAGATACTGTAAGTCACGGGTCAAATGTGTTCAGAAATCGCTGGTGAGAAGTTAGAAAAATGTGAGTCAGGGGCCTCAGGGTACCGGGGTTTAAACAGTATCTGTAATATTTCATTTTTATGATGATCATTGGAAATAAAGAGAAAATCAACAGCTGAGTGAAAGTTTATCTGACTGTCGATTTCTTACAGCTAATGAAAAGTATCTCCCCAGTAAAGATTTAATTTCAAGAGGAACTTTATGCTCTTGTTCATTATTTTGGGGACTACTAAATGACCTGTTGGGGTTGTTAGGCAAGTGATTTTATTTACTGAAGGTAATTCAGTGTAAGTCGATGTATTTAAATTTTTGGCCAAGGACTTATAGTCCTTAAAGTCTTTTCTGATGATTCATCTTTCTTTTCTGAGTATAATAATTTGCCATCTCTTTTCTGATTCTTCTTCTCAGAATAAGACCACAACTTGCCAAAGAGAAGATCGAAGGCTGCCATATCTGCACGTCGGTCACACCAGGAGAGCCTCAGGTCTTCCTCGGGAAAGATAAGGCCTTTACTTTTGATTATGTGTTTGACATCGACTCCCAGCAGGAGCAGATCTACACTCAGTGCATCGAAAAGCTCATCGAGGGCTGTTTTGAAGGCTACAATGCTACAGTGTTTGCATATGGACAAGTAATGCCTGACTGTCTGCATGAGAATTTCAATTCAGTACTGTTTCCATTGTCTTGTCTTGTGGCCTGGGTAGTATGAACCATCCTTCTCTTGTCCTTTTGTTTAGACTGGAGCTGGGAAAACGTATACGATGGGAACCGGATTTGACGTGAACATCATGGAGGAAGAGCAGGGCATCATCTCTCGTGCTGTGAGACACCTATTCAAGAGTATTGAAGAGAAAAAGACCTCAGCGATTAAAAACGGGGTGCCCCCTCCTGAATTCAAAGTGAATGCCCAATTCCTAGAGGTAATAGACTCATTTTCAATTTCCTTTAAATTTTACCCGTAACAGCAAATCCTTATAATCGGATATTGCTGGCTTTTGTATAGTGCTTTGCACACAATACTCAGTCAATGTTGGTTTAGGAAATTAGCATTACTAGTTAATAGGTAATAAGTATGCCTTACTTGTGGATGCAAAATAATGTTGACATTTATACTATAAATGCTTGACATTATAGATTAAAAGTACAATTAACATTGTTTATTTCAGAACCTTTCCTTTACAAGTGATAAACTATTGTACATAATTTGGGTGGGCTTATAAAGTGCTAGGAGTTAAGAAATTGTTATCAAAAGGGAGGGGACAAGTTGAGAAATGGCTTCAGAGGCTGAGGGTGTCTCTGTAGTGTGCAATTATTATTGGGTTAGGATAAATTTATGATAGCTAGTCTGGTAGGGAGTTATGTTAGTAGGAGGAAATCTAGACAGTTGAGCAATACTGTAGTTAGACGGACTGCCACATTATAATTCTGAATTGCATTGACTTTGCATATGCCAATAAAGATTTTTTTAAATGAAGGATAAAAAAGTGGATGTCAGGGTGGGTAAGGGTGGGTAAGGATGCTTACTGCCAAGCTTGTGGACCTGAGTTCCATCCCTGAGAAGGAGAGAACCAACTCTCCACATGTGTACCATGGCATGCATGCCCCACACGTACGCATAAATAAATACACGTGTATAGTAAAAGATAGAAGAAGTAAGCCACTAGGGATAGAATTATCATCCTGTTTGGCAGCTGGAATCACAACTAGCATGTTCACAATTACTAGGTGATGGGATCAGCCTGGGTGCACATCGACAGATCAATGCATAAAGAAGATGTGAAATGCACACACAGGCATGGGCCTGTGTACAGGGTAGAGCACTATTCAGCCTTAAGAATGGAATTATGGAATTATGCAGATTGCAAGAAGATGGATGGAACTGGAAATCATTGTGTTGTGTGGAATAAGCCAGACCCACAAAGATAGAATAACAGAGTTCCTTTTGTATTTGTTAAACCAACCAACCAACAAACAAAACAACAAAAAACAAAGTAAAAAAAAATAAAAAGGAAGGGAAGGCTTTGAAATAGAAGTGAGGGAGAGGAGATGAGCCAGGGAAGGAGAAAGCAGGTGAATATTTACCTGAACTACATTGTATACATATGTGAAGTGTCACAATAGAACCCATCTTTTTTCCATTAATGAATGAGAAAGAATTAGTTAAAGTCTTTAAACGCACTGACCAGGATAAGTATAAGGAAAAAGAAATACAGTTTTAAGGTGAAATTGTAAAACTTTGAAAATTCTTAACATCTCTGACCTTTTTCATTTGGCTCATTTCTTTAATCCCAGCATCTGAATCGCTGACATAGGGCCTCTGTGAGTTCAAGGGCAGCCTGGTCTACTTAGGGTGTCCTAGGTCAGCCAGGGTACTCAGTGACACAGACTCCACCCTCCACGGACAACCTGATCTACAGAAAGTCCCAGGCAGCCGGGCCTACCTCTAGTGAGACCTCCCACCCAATACCCCAACCCCAACCTTCTCCCCAAATAGAAAGTATCTCTGCCCCAACCTTTGGCTTTGCTGCATCTGACATGTCTCTGCCCCACCCTTCGGCTTTGCCTGCATCTGACACGTACTGGCTTAGGCTTGCTTATTTGTCTTTGCTTCTGTCTTGAGAAGTGGTCGTAGGTCATCTTAGCTTTTGTGCCTGGGTTGTTTATCATGATTAAGTCTTTTTCTCTTTATTTTTATACCTAAATCTGACATTCCCTTCAGTATTCATAAATTTATGCTCATATACTAATTCGTAGCTATATGAAGAAATAGCTGTCATTTTGAAGGCTGTCGAGTATATTGAAGATACCCTGAAGCGTGTCAGAGGCTCACAGAACCACTTCGGTAGAATTAACCATTTAATGTGTCTTTTCCACAGCTCTATAATGAAGAGGTCCTTGACTTGTTTGATACCACTCGGGATATTGATGCAAAAAATAAAAAATCAAATATAAGAATTCATGAAGATTCAACTGGAGGAATTTATACTGTGGGCGTCACAACTCGCACTGTGAACACGGAACCGGAGGTGACTCTGTTGTTAAAATAGAGCATAGGGGCTTTCAAAATTGTCATTACTGATAGAACACTCAAGATAAATAGGTAAAATGGCTTTCCTTCAGTTCCACAGAGTTAAAAATCTTGTCTGTCTTCTTTGTGCTTCCCCCCACCCCCCTTAAAGAACATCATTATAAACGTATGAGAGTCCTAGCAAGATGTGTCAGGAACCTGGTACCCAGCCTTCCATTTTATTTAGAACTCAGATGATGGAAGGAAAACCAACCCCCAAACTTCCAAATGTTGTTTTCTGATCCTAGGCATGTACTGTGGAGCATGTGCACACACAGACATGAATTGATGCCAAAACAAATTTAATGGGATGCTGACGCTAACTCCTTAGCGTAACGTTTGTGTCCTGCCAATTCTTTAGCATAACAACACCGAGAGGCCGCCATCCCTGGCAGATGATGCGGTGTCTGAGGTTGGGTGCAGTGTATGTATAGCTCACATGCCAGAGCTACAGAGGGCAAACTGTGCTGAAGCATGAGATTATAATCCGTTTGTTCTTTGCTTGTGAGGTTTAGGATTGCGTCTTGGTTTTTATAGGGACGCATTTAAGAAAAAAAAAAATCTTTAAAAAAATGAGAAGAAAAAACTTAAACAGGGTGGCCTAACAGATCCGGATTACCGTGGAGTCCGTCGTACCAAAGCCTTCTACTGTAACAGTTTGGAGTGGAAGCTGTAAATGTCAGCATAGGATGGACAATGGGACTTAGTGTTTTCTCCTAGTCAAAAAAAAAAAAAAAAAAAAAAAAAAGAATGCACCATTGTACCGAGAAGTTCAGCTCAGATGCGCCTGTAACAAAAAGATAGGATGAGAGATCTTCCTTTATGTCCGTCAGCACAGTGGGTTTTAGCCGGCAGCTCAGACAGAAGGTTGGCTGGTGCCTGTGTGTCAAGTGAAGCCTTTCTTCCCCGTTGCAGATGATGCAGTGTCTGAAGCTGGGCGCTCTCTCGCGCACCACCGCCAGTACCCAGATGAACGTACAGAGCTCTCGATCACATGCTATCTTTACCATTCACGTGTGTCAAACCAGAGTGTGTCCCCAAACAGATGCTGTGAGTTCATTTTTCTTGTTTCTTAAATGTTCAGCCTTTAGATCATTACATCCTATGCATCTCTGTCTGGAGAGGCGTTTGATCCAGTTTTATTTTATTTTTTCTTCCTCTTAGTTTCCTTTTATTTTGTTATTTATTTAAAGGAAGCTGACCAATTGTGTAAGGCTTTGGAGAACAAACAGAAATACTGAATATCTGTTTGTTATGACCGAGCGGAGATGCCACCCTCTGGGCTCTTTGTGGTGAGGGCTGTTTGTCTATTTCCCTTCATCAGCAGAACCTTAGCTCAGTACAGCTGGAGTTTGCTTTCCAAACTTTTTCTCTGATGTTTTCGTTTATGTCTGCACGGTTACGCCACTGTTTCTCTAGCTGTGCAAGGGAGCAGATGTGGACAAGGTTATGGGGTGTTTGATGTCACATTAATGAGGCATCTCCGGTTATCTTCCGCCATCCCAGGAGAACACGACTGATAATAAGCTGATCTCTGAATCGTCGCCAATGAACGAGTTTGAGACGCTGACTGCGAAGTTTCACTTTGTTGATCTGGCAGGATCGGAAAGATTGAAGAGAACCGGAGCCACAGGCGAGCGAGCCAAAGAGGGCATCTCCATCAACTGCGGGCTTGTAAGACCACGAGGGACGCGTGCCCTTGCTGCTATCCCTCTCTGTTTAGCTTGGCTAGTTTGGTGTTCAATATGTAGTGCAGGCTTGCCTCACAATGATTCTCCTGCCTCGGACTTTGCCATCCTGGAGTTATAGACATACATTACCAGGCCCAGATTCCCTTTCTCTGTTGTAATTCATAATATATCTCATGGAAATCCTACTTCACTGTCTTGAAGGATAAAGTAACAGTAATACATTGACCTTCTGACCACACTGTCACCCCATCTCCACGTCACAGGCTTTCTTATGTCCTAGTTTGGCTTGCTCAACCTTTATAGTATGTGCAAAAGCTTATAGATGAGAACAATGCTTTTAAACTTCTTTCTACACTTCAAAACATACATTCAAAGCAAGCCCTTAAAGTTAAGTATTTCATTGGACAAGACACAAAGATCACCTGGTTGACATTTTGTGACACTCGTTTTATTGACTGTGTGGATGTTTCGAAACTTTTTAACAATTTATTTTTATTATGTCTTTGTATCTCAGAGTCTGATTTTTTTGTTGGAATTTTGTCCAAAGTCCAGAGATTTATCCTTTTTTTTTTTTTTAAAACAAAATAGTTTATATTAGGAATTAACTTTAATACTATGCCACCTAGTGGTATTTTGATGGGAAAACACCTTGTGGTTGAGTTAGCAGAAGGTTTTCATGTGCAAGAAAATATTTTAGAACAGGCTTTTTGCATGAGTTTTCTTCTTGCTCTCCTCATTATAGAATTAGACATCTGTTCCCGTGTAAGGAACAGCACTGCTAAATCCCTGTGATGGTGACACCTGGTCACATGCTCCTACTTGGATCCTTCCTGTCTTGCAATGGGACCTCCAAACTTTAGGGGTTTTGTTTGTTTTGTTGTTTTTTGTTCGGGACAGGGCTTCCCTGAGTAGCCCTGGCTGTCCTGGAACTCACTCTGTAGACCAGGCTAGCCTCGAACTCAGAAATTTGCCTGCTTCTGCCTCCCAAGTGCTGGGATTAAAGGCGTGTGCCACCACGCCTGGCTTGTTTGTTTGTTTTTAACCAGTGCCCATTTATCCCAGTATGATTAAGTTTCTGTTAGGAACTGTCCAGTGAAGCTTATTAGAGAGACCCTAACCTCCCAATATCAAGGCCCACATGGACGGTCTCCCTCGTAGTCAGGCCTGAGTCCTACACTTTGAATATTGTCTTGGATGGATTAAGACATGTGTCCAGAAAGGGACAAAATCCATTGCTCAATTTCCCATCGAGGCTGTTGAACTTTGGTGTGGCCAGTACTGAATTCCGTAGATTCTGGAAAAAGAGGCCAAGATACAGTATGACTCATGCCACTTGCTGGATGATGACTTGGTCCTGACAGTCCGTGTTTCTGGTTGTCTCACGACTGAAAGATGATATGAATTGTTTGGGGAATGTGTTCCTTGTAGAGTCCAGCCCATCCACGGCAGGAAAGTGTGGCTATGGAATTTTTAACGATTTACCTTTTATAAAGTTGGATATTGAAAAAAATATAATGCCATTATATTTCTAAAGTCAGTATTACTTGTGTAGTGAATCCTTGCTCAGGGAACTGATACTAATATTTTCCTTGTGGCTATGAAAGATTTTAGCCACATAGACCATTTGTGTTATAACAGGAAACTTTCAAGGAGGCTGGGGACTTACTAAACGTTTGATTTAAATTGAGAAAAATTCATAATATGAATGAGTAGTTTCCTGAACATGTAACCTGAGCTCCAGGCATGGTCAGACTTAGTCAGTCTTTAAACATTTTTGTTTGAAAGGAAGATCTCTGGATTCTAAGTGTTATGAGTAACACATGCGTTACTAAGCTTACTTGTATTTGGAAATACAAATGTGAATTAAATCCAAACACGGGGTTCTTAATTTTTATCTTGTTTCTATTTTGTTTCCTACAGGCTGTCCTTATTAGTTAAAAGCGCTCTAGTTAATAAACATACGATTTCCCCCCTCTCCTTTTCTCTGTCAGTTGGCTCTTGGGAATGTAATCAGTGCCTTGGGGGACAAGAGCAAGAGAGCCACCCATGTCCCTTACAGAGACTCTAAGCTGACAAGACTCTTGCAGGATTCCCTTGGGGGTAACAGGTATGTTTTCATCCGTATTCTAGGTTTAGATTACACCTCATTTTTAAAGTGTTATCTGTAAGATGATTTATAAGAACTGTTTTTATTTGAGAGCAAATTAATAGGGCAAAAAAGTGACAGATACCTAAAATGCGTAAATCATTTTATATATAATAATTCTGGTAGTTCTTACAATATTCTTTGGGTGGTGCTGGCATTACTATTTTATTGATGAGTTACAGTTGGGAAAGTTTGGTGATTTATTGAAAACCGCATAAGTTTTAAAGGGAATCAGTAATGTATGCTTGTTCTACAGTAGTGTAGCTTCTGATTCCCACACAGGAGACACCAAAGAATTTTGTTGATAATAAATGAAACCTTCTAAGTTACCACGAAGTCGTTTAAATATTATTGACAGTTTCTCACAAAGTCTAAGGTTGGAACTTGTTTTGTTATGCTGAAAAAGTTGTCAAATAATGTCAGTTGAATAAAATGCCGAGAGCCTGCTGACTAGCTGTTGGTTTCTGTGCTTTTCCTCTCTAAACCTTTGCACCGTAGGACTTCATGGCTAGACATTTCCTTCTGCTACACCGTCCCCTCCTTTTCCTCCACTGACTTGTAAATGGAAACTTTTATTTTTTTGGCATTTGAATTCATTCATAGCCTATTTCAACAAGTTAAACACGCTCCACACATTTCCTTTATTATGCTTTTAGTGGTCTAAAAGTCATGTTTATTGAGTAGAGGCCACACAATGAACAATCTGGGAATTAAGTCTCTTTTTGGACTGCAATTTTTATTAAAAGACTTTTGAATAATTTTGAATTTAGGTTTAAAATCAGTTTGCCTTAGAAAAAGAGCTGTGTTTTATTCGGCAGCGTTTTAAAATATTTCTTTCTTTTATGTAATCTTGGCATGATCTTCTCTCTCTTTAAATGTATTGCATGTTTGAATGCAATATGGCTTTCTTTTTTGCATATTTTAAAACTTGGTTTTAAGAGGCAGGTAGATTTCTGAGTTCGAGGCCAGCCTGGTCTACAGAGTGAGTTCCAGGACAGCCAGGGCTATACAGAGAAACCCTGCCTCGAAAAACCAAAAAAAAAAACCAAAAAAAAAACCCCAAAAAACTTGCTTTTAGTATTTTCCATATGTTTTTCAGGATCAATCTAGGTTTCATAACAAAGTAAAATATTGTTTTTGAGCCCAATGAACATTTTCTAATTTCCTTCCTTCCTTCCTTCCTTCCTTCCTTCCTTCCTTCCTTCCTTCCTTCCTTCCTTCCTTCCTTCTTTCCTTTCATCTTTCCTTCCTGCCTTTCTTTTTCTTTTTTTCTTTTTTTTTGTTTTTGTTTTTGAGACAGGGTTTCTCTGTATAGCCCTGGCTGTCCTGGAACTCACTTTGTAGACCAGGCTGGCCTCGAACTCATAAATCCACCTGCCTCTGCCTCCCGAGTGCTAGGATTAAAGGCGTGCACCACCAAGCCCGGCTCTTCCTTTCTTCCTTTCTTCCTTTCTTCCTTTCTTCCTTTCTTCCTTTCTTCCTTTCTTCCTTTCTTCCTTTCTTCCTTTCTTCCTTTCTTCCTTTCTTCCTTTCTTCCTTCCTTCCTTCCTTCCTTCCTTCCTTCCTTTCTTTCTTTCTTTCTTTCTTTCTTTCTTTCTTTCTTTTTTTCTTTCGTTTTTTCTTTTTTTGCTTTTGAGACAGGGTCTTTCTGTATAGCCCTGGCTGCCCTAGGACTTCCTATGTTAGACCAAGGCTGGCCTTGAGCTCACAGAGATCTACTTGCCCCTGCCTCCCAAGGGCTGGGTTTATAGGTGTGCACCACCACACTCAGCCCTCAGCCCTGTGTTTCTTTAAAGTTACAATTCTATAACTTTAACTGTGAAACAAAGCAGATCAGATGCATGTCTGCCCCTTACATATTTCTATAGTTTGACTATTTTATCCCCTTGAAAGGTTGTTTGTTCTGCAAGCGTGCTGGGCTGTTCTCACTGTGGTTGGTGCTTGCCTGTTTGTTGAGGACCCGCCACTGGCTCCTTACCTGTTTCCTAATGATGAGCTGCCCTTAGAGGAGACGACCCTTTCTGATTCCAACCTTACCGCACATCTATTTCTGATTGAGAAATCAAGATTGAGCACCTAGTTCAAAAACATTGTACTTTATTTAAATTATGTGAAGCAAAAGAGCTCCCTGTCTCTTTTTGTAGCGTGTACAAATCACACATAAATGAAAAATAGGCTAAAGTTTAATTATCACATATTTATGTACATAATTTAAAGTTACAGTTTTCAATAAACCAGCATTTTATATATTTTTATTATATATATAATTAGACATATAATTATACTGTATATTACAGCTTAAAAATTTATGCCCAAAGTGCTGGAAATGGTGAAAAACATAAAGCATGAGTAAAACCAATTATATTTCTAAAGTATAATATGTATTCCACATGTACTGTTATGTTATGCTATACTGCACACCTGAAAGAAACAGATCACCATATTACCGATAGTTTTTTCTAAGTTAAAGGTATCTTTAAAAATAGAATTATAAAAGTAAACCATTTTTGATGTTTGCTTAGAGCAAACTAGTTCTTGAGACATATACCTTTGAGTTTTGTTTAATATGGGGTATTTTTTCCTTCCTTGCTCAATGCTAGCCAGCTCCCCTCCTTCTCTACTTTCACAGTTCCTACTTAATTAGTCCCTGGTCTTAGTGCTTTTCAAAATATTTGTGAAATGCAAACCTCCCCTCCCTGCTTTCCAGTCAGTAACTGTCCTCCGATTGCCCTGTGTGTACCTCACCGCATGGATGTGGGCTGGTCTATACTGTTATCAGTCAGATGAGTTCATTGGTGACAGGAGGATTGCCCTATGTGTGCCTCACCGCATGGATGTGGGCTGGTCTATATTGTCATCAGTGAGATGAGTTCATTGGTGACAGGAGGATTGCCCTATGTGTGACTCACCGCATGGATGTCTGCTGGTCTATACTGTCATCAGTCAGATGAGTTCATTGGTGACAGGAGGGTCAGATGCTACTTGTGCTCCTGCTCAATCTCTGTTCTTACCGTTCGCAGTATCGGGTTGTAGTAAGTGCTTTGCAGAACGGTGCTGCATGCAGACCACACTTCAGATCCTCCTCTGGTCAGCATCCCATCAGTTCTTACTTTTAATTGGCTACTACATTTTCATTATCAGGTCATAGCTAGAGAGGCACAAATTGTCTCAATTTAATGATCTCTCCAAAGCATGTGTACATCACACTTACTTATGCATCTACTTATATAAGACAACAGCGTTTTTTGATAACTAAGGCGCATCCAAATACCGTGCTACACATTGGGACGTACCCTGAAGAATTAAACGTATGGACCTCCCATTCAGGCCTTTAGTGTCTGAAGTATGTAAAACGTTTGTGTGAAGGCAATAACAGCCATCGTGTACTGGATAAGAAGGAAGTGTTCTAATGGTGCAGAAGGCAGAGGAAGGGTCCAGCCGAGCAGAGTGTTCAACGGTAGTACGAGCAGAGAGAGGAAGAAATGTGTAAGAGCTGCTAGGAGAGCCTTCTGTGGTAGCACATCCTGTTAATCCTCGCACTCTGGAGGCAGATGAGGGTAGATCTCTGTAAGTTCGAGGCCAGCTGCATAGCTGAGTTCCAGGTCATCTAGGGACATACAGTGAGACCCTGACTCAAACAGAGAGAGAGAGAGAGAGAGAGAGAGAGAGAGTGTAAAAGGAGAGAAGATCTAGAATATGACCTTTTTATTTGCTGTATTTTTTGAGCTAAGGTCTCATCGAGGCTCAGGTTGCTTTGTACTTGTTATCCTCCTGCATCAGCTTCAGCTTCCTCAACAACTGGGAACATCCTTCAAAAAAGACTCAGAAGGACCCAGCTGAGATTCCCGGGAGAAGGAAACAATTAAGGAGATTACTAATTAGGGTCAATTGCCATTACATTTCTACCAGGGTGGGTGAACTGGGTCTTTAAGTGAAGGTTTGATATGTTAATTCTGTTCATGTTTTCCTGAGTGTGGGTGTGTCCAGAGATGGATGTGAGCATTTTCCTCAATTGCTTACCATGTTAGTTTTTGAGAGAGGGTCTCTTTCTGAATTTGGAGCTCAAGATCAGCAAGATGGCCTGTCCAGCAAGCCCTAGGGATCCCCCATCTCTACCTCTTGAGTGTCAAGATTGCAAGCCCGCTGAAGTGGCTGCTGGTGGGGCATGTGGGTTGTCTAAAATTAGTCCCTTATTCTTGTGTGGGAAGCGCATTGCTGACTGAGCCATTTCCATTTATACAGTATATGGCAGTGACATCAATACCAAGAAACAGTAGCATTAAAACATAAATCAATACACTCGCATTGTCCGGCCTCAGGTTTCCAGCATGCCTCCCTATAAATAGTTGCATTTCATGAGGATACAGTAAGCTTTGAGGCTTCTATGGAAGACAGAAGCTTGAACTGTTGCAAAGATATCGGCCTACATTGACGCAACGTTGTGTCATGAGGCGGACACTATGGCAAGGAGTGCTGCCTACTTAGTGGTTGGTTAGAGAAAGAGTGCTAGTACTCGACTCTTCTTGTATCACGTCAAACTGGATTGCAAGGGTCCAGGAGAACCTTAGCATGATTCGCTGACAGACATAATAGCTGGGTATAAAAGCATTTTGACTGTTCTATTTTCATGAGTCAGCTTAACATGCCTCATGTTTCCATTGTTTTCCTGTGTAGTCTGCTCAGAAGTCAAATAATAAACTGAGTAGTCAGCCACAAATGATGGTTTAATACTGTGAAAAGTAAGGAGATATTATATACTTCTTTTGCTTGAATCTGATTGCATTTTGATTAAATTAAGAGTCAGAGCTGAATCAAGCCAAAATGTCAGTGGAAAGAAAGAATTTTTTTAAAAAACAATTTAAAAAAATTAAATTTATTTTCTACGTGTATGTGTGGGGTGCCTGCGTGTATGCCCGATTGCCACTTGGTTGCAGTGCCCCTGGAGGGCCAGAAGATGGTATTGTATCCCTTGGGATAGGAGTTACAGAGGATTGTGAGCTGATATGTGGGTGCCAGGAATTTAATCCTGGCTCTCTGCCAGAGCAGCAAGTATTCTTAGACACAAAGCCATCTTTCCAGCCCTCATACTTGAATGGATTTTTTTTCAAAAAAATAAAGCCTTAAATAGTCAAAAAATATTTTTTTCAACATGTCATATTTATAGTTAGGGTGATAATAGAATTATTGAGTGCCATGCCTTAAAAAGTTTACATAGGGGGCACTGACTGCTCTTCCAGAGGTCCTGAGTTCAATTCCCAGCAACCACACGGTGGCTCACAACCATCTGTAATGAGATCTGATGCCTTCTTCTGGTGTGTCTGAAAAGAGAAAAAGTGTACTCATATGAATAAAATGAATAAATATTTTTTTTAAAGTTTACATAGATTCAAGAGATAATTGTATGCACTCACCACCAAACCCAGACACTATTGCAGATGCCAACAAGATTTTGATGACAGGAGCCTGATATAGCTGTCTCCTGTGAGGCTATGCCAGTGCCTGGCAAATATAGAAGTGGATGCTCACAGTCATCGATTTGACTGAGCACAGGGTCCCCAATGAAGGAGCTAGAGAAAGTACCCAAGGAGCTGAAGGGGTTTGCAGCCCCATAGGAGGAATAACAATATGAACTAACCAGTACTCCCAGAGCTCCCTGGGACTAAACGACCAATCAAAGAAAACACATGGTGGGACTTGTGTCTCTAGCTGTATATGTAGCAGAGGATATGCTAGTCAGTCATCAATGGAGGAGAGGCCCTTGGTCTTGTGAAGGTTCTATGCCCCAGTATAGGGGAATGCCAGGGCCAGGGAGCAGGAGTGGGTGGGTTGGGAAGCAGGACGAGGCTTGAGGGAATAGGGGATTTTCGAAGAGAAAACTAGGAAAGGGGATAACATTTGAAATGTAAATAAAGAAAATATCTAATTAAAAATATAAAATAATATATGCGCTCATACATTCTCAAGGTATTATGAATAAAAGAACATAATATATATCCTTTCTCTCTTGTCTTACCTAAGTAAATAAAATCCTTCTGTTAAGATGGTCTTAAATCATGAAGGCTTTTAAGGTTGACTTTATTTGTAAGTTAGTAACATCAGTCTTTTATGATCTTTGAAGGAAGATGCTATGTAAATGGTAGGAACTTGAAAAGTGTGCATTTCAAAACTGGCTTTTATTTGTACAACTAACCGCTATTTGTAACTTTCAGCCAAACAATCATGATAGCATGCGTCAGCCCTTCAGACAGAGATTTCATGGAGACGTTAAACACTCTGAAATATGCCAATCGAGCTAGAAATATTAAGAACAAGGTGATGGTCAATCAAGACAGAGCTAGTCAGCAAATCAACGCGCTCAGGAGTGAGATCACGCGGCTTCAGATGGAGCTCATGGAATACAAAACAGTAAGCTAAAAGCACCGACTGCATTCTCTGACCGACTGAAGGCACCTGTGTCGTGAATGAACACAGTCTTGACTTGTTGGAGCTGCTGCATGTATTTGCTTTGGAGGTAGTCTTTGGGAGGTCAGACTGTCTAGAATTCTTCAAAAGGCTCCTTACCTAATCTATAATCCTCCTGGCTAATGCACCGTGAAAGATTGGAGTCCAAGGAAATGGGTGTTTTTGCCTTGGGCCTAGGAGGATAAAAAGGCTGCTGGTTCTAGAACTATGTGATCTTAGGGTTGTCTTTAAAGAAAACTCTTGTGTACTTAAGGCCTGTATTAACCTTTGGGGGGGGGTTCTTTTCAAGGGTAAAAGAATAATTGACGAGGAAGGCGTGGAAAGCATCAATGACATGTTTCATGAGAATGCTATGCTACAGACGGAAAATAACAATCTACGTGTAAGAATAAAAGCCATGCAGGAGACCGTTGACGCGCTGAGGGCCAGAATCACGCAGCTTGTCAGTGATCAGGCCAACCAAGTTCTTGCCCGAGCAGGTCTGTGTTTAGGGTGGGGTCGGTGGGAAGATTAACCTCAGAAGGACATGATATACTCTTTGAGCTGATTATTCACTCCAAATAGTTGGGATTGAAATGTTGAACTTTGATATATAACCTACAATTTTCAGTTAAATACCTAACTTTAAAAATCAATACATTCCGACATAAATAAAACATGCCCTTTGCAATAATTTTCTTCATGATCTGGGTTCATGTAATTCAAGGTAGGAAGTTTGTTGTAGGAATTGTGTTTTTATTTTGATACTAACTTACCAAACTAGGGCCTCACACATGGCCAGGCAAGTGCTAAGGCAGCGAGTTAGACTTCCAATGCTGAGTCTTTGTTTTAAAATAAAATTTTCATTTCCTGTTTTATCTTGCAGGGGAAGGGAATGAAGAGATCAGTAATATGATTCATAGTTATATCAAAGAAATTGAAGACCTCAGGTATAGTTTTCTATAACATGTAATGCATGTCAGTTTTTGCAGTGTTCAGAATATTTCTGTGTGCTGGGATGAATATTCAGGAATATTGGTATTGCTATTTGGGACCTGTGGTTATGTTAACTTTGGAGGATCAGATACTTGGCTTTCCCATAACATCATATTCCAAAGCTAATTTTCCCTGTTTTCTTTTCCATGTTCCCTTTCCATATTCTCCTCTTACTGTTATTACTAGATCTTTATTGGACATCACCAAACCTAAAGTATAGGACAGGCAGGCCTACCCGAAGCTGGTGACTTCATCCTTAATCCTCTTTATGCCTATGGATCTTTTCCCATCACCTGGAAACAGATCCAAGTCTCTGAATCATCTTTAACTTTTTGAACTTTCTATTCCTTCCTGGTCTTTCTTTTTCTTTTTTTTTCTTTCTTTTTCTTTTTCTTTTTCTTTTTCTTTTTCTTTTTCTTTTTCTTTTTCTTTTCCTTTTTCTTTTCCTTTTCCTTTTTTCTCTTTCTTCTTTCTTTCTTTCTTTCTTTCTTTCTTTCTTTCTTTCTTTCTTTCTTTCTTCCTTCCTTCCTTCCTTCCTTCCTTTCTTTCTTTCTTTTTTGAGTCAACCTTACTTGTTTTGGATTTTTCCATATAGTCAACTTTTACAACCTAAACTAATGCATATTTTTAAAGATTTATTTATTTACTATTCATGTGAGTACACTGTTGCTGTCTTCCGAGCACCAGAAGAGGATGTCACAACCATCCTATTACAGATGGCTGTGAGCCAC
>LR749535.1:228496-296127 GCA_902729485.2 Mus minutoides
CTTCCTTCCTTTCTTTCTTTCTTTTTTGAGTCAACCTTACTTGTTTTGGATTTTTCCATATAGTCAACTTTTACAACCTAAACTAATGCATATTTTTAAAGATTTATTTATTTACTATTCATGTGAGTACACTGTTGCTGTCTTCCGAGCACCAGAAGAGGATGTCACAACCATCCTATTACAGATGGCTGTGAGCCACCCTGTAGCCACTGGGAATTGAACCTAGGACCTCTGGATGATCAGTCAGTGCTCTTAACCACTGAGACAGGCATGACATAAAGAGGACATAGTCTAGTAGAGCATTGTAACTAGACATATGCAGGAAATTGAAGTGTCATAATTTAGTATAATAAAAATGTCTATCTATAGTCTATGGATGTGGAGAAATCTGCAGAAGAAAAGACTGAGGAGTTATAGGAAGGTGACACAGGACAGGGACATTGAACAGCTGGAAGATTTTTAGTTTCCATGGTCCTCTCTGATGCCTTGTTATTCCTCAAGGGATAAAACCCCAGTCAGCCATGTGGGGAAATGAGAGGAGGGCCCCTCACCTCTACCCTCACAATTCCATGTCTTGAATTTGTGTTATTTGTCCCCCTTTGTCCCTAGGCTATTCTCATCATTCTCAGTGACAAGTACTTTCCCTACTTTATACCTTTAACAAAGTCGTTTTTGTTTCTTTAATGCTTCAAAAATCAAAGACAAATAAGATGTTGTGACATAGCAATAAAGTTATTAATGTGATTGTGACTTTAATGTGTGTGAGAGAGAGAGTGAGAGAGAGAGAGACAGAGAGAGAGAGAGAGAAGGAGGGGGAGAAAGACAGAAAGAGACAGATGGAGATAAAGAGGTGGGGCCTGGGGGAAGACAGAGGGAGAGACAGATGGAATGAGAGAGAGAGAGAAAGAGAGAGAGAGAGAGAGAGAGAGAGAGAGACACAAAGACAGAGACAGAGAGACAGAGAATTAGTTTAATAGTTTAATACCGGACCATGTGACAAAGGTCTTTAGGTATTGTGTCCTGGTTCTGCACAGCATCCGGCCTGAACAGTCAGTTTCTGCTCTGACCAGGAGTGCTCCTCCCTGAGCTGTCCAGAATTTATTCTCAGACCAATCTCTCCTCACTGTGTAGACCTCTTATTTACTTTGCCTGGAGAAACAGTGGCTCTCTTAGTTTCTGAACGTCCTCCCCCATTTGTGGGCAGCCGCTCTTCAGAGCCTTTCTGCCCTGGTGTCTGGCCAGTGGTTGCTGCAGCTTTGTGTTTTCGGGTGCTGTGGTCTGCTTCCTCTCCTCCACCCTGTTATTCTAAAGCTGCATGTAAACCTTGAGCTCGCCATTGGCCAAGTGGCATGACTGCTTCATTATGTCCTAGGAAACCACCAGCATAATTTCCACCCCTAGTGACTAAAAGCAGCATGTTGTACCTTCACGTTCACAGTTAAGGCTTTTCCTTGAGGCTTTTATAGGACAGAGATGACTCATGGGCCACGTTCAGTCAGCTGTCACACCCAGTACGGGTTAATACTTAGTTTCATATTCCCAACTTTGACATTGCTTTGGTGGCTCTTTAATTAGATGGGTCCCAGCCCTGAGGAGTAGTGTTCTAGAGTCCCAGGTTTATAATGCACCATGTAAGAATAGCTGACATATTGAACCATCCGTGAAATAGGAGTGTCTGGGTTGACGTTTAGGTTGCTTTTACCTGACATCTTTACTTCTTGGCATCTCTGGGTTTTAGTGTGTTGGTCTATAAGAAAAGATATCGCTTGCAAGCCTCTCACAAAGTTTGTATGGGCTTGAGTGAAACAGAAGACTCAGCCGGTCCAGAGTGTCACGTGACAAGCTCTGTTTTCACCGCTAATCCCCTTTTAACCCATACTTCTGTCAAAATTGATTCTCATGAAGATTTATTACCAACTCCTTAAGCTAAATGAAATCAATCCGAATGATCTGAATGTATCATAACTTGGGTATTTATTTTAAATCTTATTTTTCAAGTTATAAAATCTTAGGAGTGGCCTTTTAATAAAATGAAGTCATCACCATTTGAATTTGGAGATATTAAAACTTTTGTAGAAGAAAGAGAATAGACCCCAAATGGAGAAGTTAGGGGAAGGACTGAAGGAGCTGAAGGGGTTTGCAACCCCATAGGAAGAACAACAATATCAACCAACCAGACCCTCCAGAGCTCCCAGGGACTAAACCACCAACCAAAGAGTACACATGGAGGGACCCATGGCTCTAGCTGCATATGTAGGAGAGGATGGCCGTATCTGGCATTAATGGAAGGAGAGGCCCTTGGTCCTATGAAGGCTCGATGCCACAGCGTAGGGGAATGCCAGGGTGGTGAGGAGGGTGGCTGGGGGAGCACCCTTATAGAAGCAGGGGAAGAGGATGGGACAGGGGGGTTGTAGAGGGGAAACTGGAAAAGAGGATAACATATGAAATGTAAATAAAGAAAGTATCCAGTTTAAAAAAAGAAAAAGAAAGGGAAGAAAGAAATAGAAAAAGAAAAGGAAATTGTTAAATTTCTGTTGTTTCCAGAGCCGAGAACTGAAGTGAATGGTTTGCTTTATTTCTTCATTTATTATCAGTAATACATTTTCATAGCAGTGTGTCTGTGATCTGTCTGTTCTTTCAAATACAACAGTGCATCATGGACATTTCTCTTTGAATGTTAAGCATTTTTCTGCTGATTTATTTTCAGGATCAATAGCACTAACTTGTATTTATAGTTAATTTATTTTACTATTGTTGGATAATGACATTTCTAATTTTTATAAGAATTGTTATTATTTTTAATTAATGGTTTGACAAGTTTTAAGCTCATTATATTATTGGTTCTCATAGCAGCCCCGTGGAAAATATTTTTTATCCCTGTTTTACATGGGGAAGAGTCAGGGCTTTTAGAGACTGATGATCAGGGCTCTAGTGAATATCTGAAGAAATCCAAACCAAGATGCTGCTCTTTGCCTGGGACATCAAATACTTTCTCCCTCTCCTCACAGCAACAGCATGTGTGTTTGTGTCTTCCACACACTGGGAGTGAAAAGAGAAGGATAAAGACACATCCTCTCTCTAGCTGAGAGAAAAGCAGCTTTTTCTCTTGTGCTGCAGTCTATGGAAATAAGCCCTTAAAGTTTCAGCCCCTACTAAATACATGCAAGCCTTGAAAATAAAACCAAATAACAATATATTGTCCGCTGTTTTTTACGTAATAGAGTCTACAATACATATTTTGGGGCAGTGGTTTATTATATTTTCATGTATTTTTGCCTTCATTTTGATTGGTCCAGGCTTTGCTCTACACTGACAATATAGAAAGATATGACATCTAGGCTAAGGTGGATGCGGTTCCCCCCCACTCCGTGCTGATGGTTGGACAGCAGTGTCTGGGGGCTCAGTGCTCCAAAGTCAACTTAGAGATGCCAGCGTAGTGATTTTTAAAAATGTTCTACTGTAATAAAAATTGTTCGTACTTAAAGATATGTGTGTATATATATATATATATATATATTTTTTTTTTCCCAATTAGGGCGAAATTGTTAGAAAGTGAAGCAGTGAATGAGAACCTTCGGAAGAACTTGACCAGGGCCACGGCGAGATCTCCCTACTTCAGTGCCTCCTCAGCTTTCTCGCCTACTATACTGTCTTCAGACAAGGAGACCATCGAAATTATAGATCTAGCAAAGAAAGACTTAGAGAAGCTAAAACGGAAAGAGAAGAAGAAGAAGAAAAGGTAGTATTATACAACAGAACGCCTTTCTTTTTCACGACGTTTGATTTGTAGTGGCAGTAGGTATACAGTCCTGTCATACAGTTATGAATACATGAGAAACTATTTAAACGAGCTTACAATTATAGACTTTGTAATGGTTTATCTCTCTCTCTCTCTCTCTCTCTCTCTATCTATCTATCTATATGTATATGAGAAGTAAGTTTAGCCGTAAGCATGTAGTAATGAGTAGTACCTAGACTGTGACAATAATTAGAGTTTATGTTGTTGTTTCACGTCGCTGCTTTTGCCTTCCATTCATCTTGCTTTCATGTGACGCTTCTGTGTCCCACTGTTAGTAACAACAGCGTGCCCTTCACTTTTCCCTTTTCCTAACAGAACTGCGTAGTCTCCGAGGTGCACTAACCCTGCTCCCAAATAGATGACCTAAAGGCTGACTAATCCATCAGAATATCATTCGGTCTCTAAATATTTCCTGCAGGGTTTCTAATTGGATTACACAAAAGTCCTTCCTGTTATTTCAGGGAATCTCTCAGGGAATTATTTAGCCTTCCATCACTGCGATGGGCCGCCTGCATCTGATAAAGTTTTCCCCCAAAGTCAGCAGGGAAAAGAAAAGGGAAAAATTGAAAACTTGACCATTTGTAATGTGTGAGTGGTTAAATACTCAAATTACTTACATATTTTTCTATTGATTCTATAATACCATCCAGTTACTCACAAAGAATATATTTGAACTTGCCACTGAAACTCAATTTAAACCTTGTGCCTAGCTAGTTATTCAAAGGGAGGCCAAGCCGTCTTCTTTTCCGCTGTCTTGTTACAGGGAGTCTCTGCAACATTATAGACTTTTTACCGGCTGTTTTGTTCAGTTTACTTAAAAATGTATTTAGGAAACAAGACATTTCTTCCTTGAACAGTCAGTTAATAAAGTTATTGGAAACTTAAATCTGTTAGGCTAACTTGGCCTGTGTCTTTAAGGTAGAAAAGACTAGATAATAATAATTAGAACAAGTTACAAGATGACTAGGGGGCATTGGGTTCTTGAGCTAGTAATGTTTTCATAGGTACTGTTCATGCCCATGGCAGCTACAGTAGTACCGAGGTCATGCCTAGCTTTCCATGACAGAAGACAGCAGCTGCATTACAATAAGGACCATAGGACTGTGGAGACGAGCGTGAATGAACATGAGGTGTTTTCTGTGGGCTTGTGGTTTACTTGCCAAATTCATTTCGGAAGATGGCATGACTTGTTTTTAAGGGCCAAGGCACTTTGTGTTCATGAGTAAGCAACCATCAGTAGGCGTGTGTTTTTCAAGGTCATGAATTGAGTCTGTCCTTTCCATTTTAAATGAAATTTAGATAATGCATTAGTAACTTGTTAAATATGAAATATGAAAAACGTCTGAGTTAGGGTTTGACTGTGGTGAACAGATACCGTGACCAAGGCAACTCTTATGAGGACATTTAATTGGGGCTGGCTTACAAGTTCAGAGGTTCAGTCCATTATCATCAAGGTGGGAGCATGGTAGCATCCAAGCAGGCATGGTGCAGATGGAGCTGAGAGTTGTATCTACATCTTCATCTAGAGGCCTCCTGGCAGCTAGGAAGAGGGTCTCTAAGGCCACCTTGACAGTGACGCATCTCTTCCAACAAGGCCACACCTACTCCAACAAAGCCACACCTCCCTAACAGTGCCAGTCCCTGGGCTAAGCATCTTCAAACCACCACAAAAAATAAATAGGGATCCTAATAAAATGTTTTCTATATATTTTTTTTATAGTGGCTACAGGTACTTAGTATCTCTGATTCAGATCCCTTTTGTGAAAATGCATGCTAATAAGCTCTCCATTGATAAAGATTACTAATGGGAAAATAGTTGTTATATTCTATTTATTATATTTGTCCTGGTTCATTTATCTTGGAACTTGGCCCGCCCGTCCGCCCGCCCGCCGTAAGGGAAACGAAGCAGTTATTTTGTGTTGCTCTACTTTACATGCTAATCATAATGTCTTATCAAATGACCCTGAGGAGGAAAGCATATACTTTACATACACATGGGCGTGTGGGTGGAAGTAAAATATTGGTGAGCATAATCAACCAGCTAGATAAGTGATAGATTGCTGTGAGAAAACCAATTGGTATTTCCAAAGCCAGTACTCGCAGAGCACTGGGTGAGCGCTGCACTGGGCACTTTTCTCATACACGCCCCTCTGTGGCTTTGTCAGACACATATGTGGGACACACGTGGATTGTGTGCTTGAAATGTTCGTTTCCTGTACTGTACACATATGAGAGTCTGGAGAGTTGCCGTGTGACTCACAGAACTGCACATGAAATTCATAGAAATTGATGAAATTAGTCTTGATCTACAGAGTCTTCTTTTCAGAATTTTCTGGGCTTTCAGAACCCTGGGCTGCTGAGATGGTTCAGTACGAAGCAAACAAACACATACAAAAACACTCGCTGACAAAAGCCCGAAGAACTGAAGTCAGTGCTCAGAACCATCAGCTGCAGGAGAGAACTACCTCCTGGGAGTTAAAGCTACACACACCCACACATACACATACACACACACACACACACACACACACACACACACACGCGCACTCACTCACACAGTTAGACAAACCCACACACACATACATATACACACTAAGGAAACCCAAGCAGAAAGCATTTCACTAATCATATTTAGATCTAAGTAACTTTTAGACTTGTGTAAATATAAATTATTGTTTTAAAAATATAAATGAACTCCAGGCCTGAAATAAAGTAGATATAAAACAAAGGGTTCCAGCAACAACAACAACAACAATGATAATAATGGAACATTTGGATTTTTACCAATAAGCCATATCATATACTTTAAGCATGGTAGTTCATTAACATCAGTGCAAGACTAGGTTACATTGATCTAGGGGCCAGGGGAGCACATTGTTTTGTGTATATTGATAAACAAAATTTACCACTCACACATTTAGTCCGATGCCTTTGGATATCTGGCTTTAAATGACCCAAGATACAGAACTCATTGGGTCTTTCAGACACACTCTACTTCTTAGCGGTGTTGGCTTGAAACTTTGGAAACACAGATCTTTTTATGTGGACTTTTCCTTTTCCTAGTCACTGCGCTTGACTATCTGATCCCTGGTGAGCATCTCTCTGTAGACTTTGTTTTCTCAGATTGCTAGTCTCATGTTATAATAGCACTACATACATACAACATAGGTTGTAACAGACAACCACAGCCCAAGAAATAAAAATTGCATGAAACCATACATTGTAAGATTAAAAGAGAACTGACTTGATCATTTATAACTATGCTCTGTCTTTATTATTTTAAATATGGATAATTCCAGAAGGATTCTGTGGGGTTCTAGACAGAGTATGCTGTGTATAGATTGCAATATGCTTCATCAGAGCCTAGCACATCTATGCTGTCTACATGACAAATAGTCACATGTAGTACATTCCATTGAGTAAAGAACCCTAGCTTTGAATATTGAATATCCTTTAAGTTAATAGTGTGAAACCTGTATCTGTTTTTTTTGTTTCGTTTTGTTTTTGCTATTCTGGTTAAAGAACAATCTTACTAATGGAAAGTACTAAAGTCCCCATTTTATTTCCCCCCTTTGCCTTAGTAGTGAAATCTTGCTCCCAAACTTGTGAAATTTTTTTTGAATCTTGAATTAACAAGATTGTTTTTTTTCATTGATCATATAACTGTCATATTCATTTGTCTGTAATACCATCTCATTTTCCTATGAGTTTTTAAGTTTAGATTTAGTGATGGTTTTATGTATAGTAGAAGAAACGAAGTCAAGTTCTTAAAGTAGTAACTTGTATGTCATATTAGTATGATCATTATGGTACAAAGGCATTACTTAATAAAGGTCTCTTCATGATACCATAAAAGTCTTTTGAAAGATTTAAAAGGAAGAGGATGTTATTGAAAGTAGGCTTTACTTATGGGGAAGAAGTGAAAATTGATAAATTTCTGGCTAAATATAGCAATAACATCCCAACAGGACTTGTTGACTCATGTAATTGAGACCACTTTTTATTGTTAAATGACTTCCATGGGTATCTGTGGTTTTCTTCTTAGCTATAATATGATGAATTTTCTGCTGTGTATTCATAGAGAATGTATTGCCTTTTTACTGTGTATCTGTCCTTTAATGGTATCTCTAAGATTTATTTTAATGTCTTTGAGCTCATGTGCCATTTACCTTCTTACCACTTTTGCTTTTACTGTCTGGTTTGCCCTTCATTGGCTTGGCCTTCCCATACTGTGCCTCGTGGCTTGAAGGCTACAGAAACTTGAGGAAAGCGGTCGAGAAGAAAGAAGGTTGGAATATTTCCCAGGTTTTTTTTTTTGTTTTTTGTTTTTTTGTTTTTTAAATTAAAATGACATTGAAGTACTTACTTTCCATTTGCAAGGAGATGTGCTATAGAACTTGTAGATTGCTTGGGACTAGATTAGCTATGTACTCCTTAAAGTAGTGACTTTTGTAGAAACCGCAGAAAAATTTAAAGTATGTAAGAATAAAGAACTCTGTAGTTACCTGAATTAAAATGCAAGCGATTTCACTAACTTTCAGATAAACTGCTAGAAGTTTGATGATTACTTAACCCTTCTTAGTAGAAGTAAATAAACCTTCACTATCAGATTTGCAAACAAACGACAGTCAGCATTTCTGTATCTAGGGGGCGCTTGTGAGCATAGTGGGAATTATTGGCTGGGCAGTGATTGGCTTTTTGTTGTAGCAAATGTCAGTGCATAGGTAGATGCCTCTCTTTCTTGTTTGCTGTAAGCTTTTAGGAAACACTGAAATTGAAAAAGGCAGAAGGAACTGGGGCCTTCCTGTAGTCAGATTGACAAGGAGTTCTGAACTTCAAACTAGAATTTTTTTTTTTAACTTTTCAAATGTATTCTAAGTGACCATTGAAATGTGGGCAGTTCCCTTTTTTTTCCATTTAAAACCTAGAAGGGAGATGCTGATATCCATATCATGGATCCATACCTGAGTATGACTATTTATTTAAATAAGTAAACGCTTGTTTGGTACAAGAACCTTTATTTATACAGTTTTCTAAACAAGTTGCCAAATCATATAACCAAACAGATTAAGTAGTTTCAATACAAACACAGTCATCCTAGAAGCTCTTACTTAAAATTGAAAGTTGAGAACATGTACTCAATAGTTAAATGATTGATTTACTTTGAGTGTCTTAAATCATAAATAAGTTTACAACACATTCCCCTTAGTTATATTCCATATGCCATATTGAGTCTAGATTCTGAGCTTATATATCCTGTAACCTTATAACTTAAAAAATATTCTGTAACTAGAATGTGATTTTAATTGTAGCTCACACAAGAACTCAACTAAGCATCATTAATTTAGGACGATATGTTTATCAGAAAAACTAAAAAAATTATAAATGCAAGATTCCTTCTATTTAGAAAGCTCAGAATGCGATGAATCTTTAAATTTATGCATAGAAACATGTTACCTTGGTAAATTATTCAGTCCTTGAAATATATATATGGAGATATAAGTCGAGGCTGCGTCCGACTTTCACGTGACCACACGGGACAGCAGAAGAGGGTAGTTTAATGTTGTAGGACTGTATCTCAGTCATCAGTATCTGTTTCAGTGACATGAAGATCTGATGTACTAGTACAGAGATGGAGCCTGACTGTCTGTACCAACAAGTTCCTGGGGCCGTGAGTGCTTCACTCTGAGACTCAGCTCTTCTGCTCTTAGTCCCTTGTGTGGAAAACGTCTCACGGCCACAATTTCTGTTTTATTCGCCACATGAACATACTAATTTCTTATGTTCCCTCCCATTCCCAAGATCCTGATTTTGTAAAAAGTATAACTTTAATTAAAGTCCATTATTCGTTAGATAGCTATTTGAAATATCAATTTATTAACATTTATAAAGGAAAAATTGAGTGCCTGAGATACAGTATTTATTAGTATCACTTTTAAAGCTTAAGCTCTAATAGTAATTCTTAGAAGCATTTTACTATATAGCTGTGATGTTGACTTTTCTGTGTTAGAGTGCAAAGAGAATTTATGATTTGTGATATAAATCAATGATAGCATTCACTAGGCTGAATATTAGCTACTTGAGGGAGCAGGAGAGTATGTTAGTCAAGAATCCATAATAAAGTTGGGTGGCCATAATTCCAAGAAAAGGGATTCTAGAAGATACAGTCATATAAGAGCCAACTATGGTGGAGATTGTATACTATACCAGTTATAAGTAAGAAGGAGGACCACATCAGGGAGGAGGAGGAGGAGACCTAATGAGAAACATGCTCCCTTTCCCCACACATCCTCTTAGTGTCTTAAACCTTGGGTCAGCCTCTAGCACAGCAGTGTTTGAGTGTGTGCCACTGGCCTTTTACTATGATCGGGTTTGTCAGAACTCTTCACTCCGAATGGTTCCGACCTTTCTCCCAGTTTATTTTCCTCCAGTACAGTGATTTAATGGCATTCATAAAGTCTGTTGCAGTTTATTTGACTACTTTACTGCCTTTCTTATTGACTTTTACTTCTCACTCCAAAACCCAAACTGTTCTATGCATCTTTCTCTCTCAAATCAGACTTTCCCATTCCCACTTTAGGTATGCGAGATATGTAGGCCTACTCAAACACGAGTATTCATGTAACTCAGTGCGAGTGACTTAATAAACTATAGTGTAGTTTATTGTGTGCAGGCCCTGGGTAGTTAATTGCATGATAAGCCAAACTCATGTGAGTCTTATTCTCAAGAGACTTTTAGTTCAGTGAGAATGACAGATCAAATTAATAATCACGTAAATAAACAGAAACTGGAAATTAGTTATGAGAAAAACCCACTTATATTCTTATTGTTCTGAATATTAAAATATATGTAAGAACAGGGAGCTGGAGTTAAATGTTAGATTTTAATAATAACAGGAGGGCCCAAATGAGGTCAAATTATTTACTAGAAATAGGCCCCAGTATTGATCAGGAAGTTCTTTAATGAAGCAATCTGTCTAAAAAGAACAGTGGCAGTCATAAAACTCTTTCTAGAGGAATTTTGTTTGGAAATATTGCTTTATTTGAATGTTCTTTTTTAATCCTAATGGTTTTTAAATTCCACTGTAACACAAACCATATGCGTTATTTAAGATTTGTTGTATTAAAACTATTTTGCTTAAATGTAGGAGTCTAGTGAGCTCAAGTGTAACTTCTGGGCATAGTGTGTCATGCTTGGTAAACCCAAGAAGGAGCGGAGTGATTTGGGTATTCAAAAACTCACTCCCTGTACTCGGCTACCTTCATGTAAGACTCCCAGGGCTAAGTGAGTTTAGCCCTGACTGTTTATTGTCTCATATCATTGTGTGGGTATGTCTGTAGGCATCAGGCAACTGGAGAAGTCTTCAGGTTTTTATGGTGAAACTTGTGGTAGACCCTAGAATTTACTATTCAGTCAGAGCACAGCCTGAACTTCAGATAATTTTTGGAATCAAAGACCCACTCTTTGAGAATATAACTCGAAATCACCCTACGCTGTGCAAACGTCCTAAGGGGAGGGGGAACAAAAAGAAACAGAAATGATGGATACAGCCCATACAGGCAAACTCACTATGGGCATAGTGATTTTAAACCTTTAAAATTATTAGGATACTAGCATAGTTTTTATATCTTTGTATTTAGATGAGAAAAGTGTTCATGAATTTAGATTAGGAACCAAAACTTCCTGTTTTGGGTTCTTTTTCATTTAGATTATAGTGCGTTGCAATTAATTGGTTGCTCCTGTGATGTTAGTTTACTGTCTCTTTAGATCTAATACTTCACTTTATGACCTGTTGTCAGTATTTCTAGAAGCTAAACTTTCTTCAGTCACATTAAATTTTATGTGGTTGGTCAAGGGTGATATCTGGTTCTCTATAATGGTCAGACAGGGCAGCCTGGCTTAGCTGAGTGATTAACCTTTTAATTTTGGTTTTTACAAATTATTGATTTAAAAAAAAGTCTGAGAAAAAAATAAAGACTTTCCCCTTGTTCTTATCTCATATTCCTTTCTTTCTGTTTTTTAAAGTGTTGCTGGGAAAGATGATAATGCAGACACTGACCAGGAGAAAAAAGAAGAAAAGGGTGTTTCAGAGAAAGAAAACAATGAACTAGACGGGGTAAGTCCAGGACAATAAACACGAATTGAGTTGTAGTCATTAACTTACTTAGGCGTATAAAAGGGAGGTGGTTACCATAGCCACGCTTCCCTCTTTGCCTGAGGACTTTTCTCCTCAATTGTGAACTTTGTGAAAATTGTGTGTTCATGCAGATAGGATACTATGAGAGATAAAGAATTTTTAAGGCAAAGTTATTGTATAATAACCTGAAACTATGTTAGTGATTTTTGAACTAAAGAAAAGCAAAATCCAGTGTCTGTGGATGTGGCTTGGTGGGTCAGCCCACCTGCCAGATACAGGGAAGACGGCTTTCTGAGATCCCCTGACATCTCTGTAAAAGCTGAGCATGGCCTGTAACCCAAGCTGGTGTGTCAGGGTAGACAGTTTCTGGGAGTTTGCTGACCAGCCAGCCTGAGCAAAAGAGCAAGTTCAGAGTCAATAACAGGCCCTGCTGAAGAGAATATTGTAGAAAATGTTAGAGGAAGATATTGGACACCCTGCTCTGGCATCTGCATGTATAAACATTAGTGCACACACAGACACACATACACACACAGACACACATACACACACAGACACAGACACATATACCACACACACATGAGCATGTATACACACACACACAGAGACATATAAACCACACACACATGAGCATGCAAGCACAGACACAGACACACACATAACACACACACACACACAAACACACACACACACACACACACACACACACACACACACACACACACTGACAGTCTTGTGCTTCTGTGGTGTATACTCCAGCGTATCTCTTATGCTTCTGTGGTGTATACTCCAGCGTATCTTTTACTGAGATTTCCTTGCCAGTGCTGTGCTATTAATGCCTCCCATTTTAGGAAGAGAATCAAGAAGTGAGTGACCATGAGGATGAGGAAGAGGAGGAAGAGGAAGAGGAGGAAGAGGATGACATTGAAGGAGAAGAAAGCTCTGATGAATCAGATTCTGAATCGGATGAAAAAGGTACTTTTAGCACGAAGGCAGAAAAATCATATTGGGAAGCTATTTAGGTTTTGGTAGAAAACTCAATATTTTTTACTTTATCACCAATGAAAACAGTTTCCATGACTTGTAAGACCACCCTAGACTCATGCATGCTCTAGGCAAGAGAGATAGATGTTCCTTTCTGTGCTAGATTTGGTTGCTATGTGATTTCCACATTTCTTCAGTATATGTATATCTGCTATTGGCCAGTGTGAACAGTCTGTCTTTTTAGACGATGGTATGTCCAGAAAATTTTCCACAAGGCTGCTGAGTGACTTCCTGAATGTAGATAATGGCTTTACACTCTTCTTTTGTGCAATGATGATCTTTCGGCCTACTTTCGGTATTTTATTCTATTTTTTTTATCTTCTACGAGTAGCTAACTATCAAGCTGACTTAGCAAACATCACGTGTGAGATTGCAATTAAGCAGAAGCTGATTGATGAACTGGAGAACAGCCAGAAACGGCTGCAGACCCTGAAAAGGCAGTACGAGGAGAAGCTGATGATGCTGCAGCATAAGATCCGGGACACGCAGCTGGAGAGGGACCAGGTGCTACAGAACCTAGGTGGGTCCCCGCAGAGGCTCCCTCCTTACTCGGGGCGCTGGATCCCAGAAACTTAGTTATCGGTAAATAAATGATGCGAGTCCATGACGAAACAGAAACAAGCTGCGACTTCTGAGACAGAAGGGCTCAGGCATCGTCGTCGTTGTGTCCCAGGAACGGAGTGTTCCCAGTCTTAAATACATTCTGTGTCTCACAAACAATGCGTTTACTCCCTCACCCCCCAGGCTCCGTGGAGTCATACTCTGAAGAAAAGGCCAAAAAAGTGAAGTGTGAGTACGAGAAGAAGCTCCACGCCATGAACAAAGAGCTGCAGCGGCTGCAGACGGCCCAAAAGGAGCACGCCAGGCTCCTCAAAAACCAGTCTCAGTATGAGAAGCAGCTCAAGAAACTGCAGCAAGATGTCATGGAAATGAAGAAAACCAAGGTACCGACCACGACTACTCCTGCTCAGCTCCGATGGCCGCAGGCCGGATGTCTTGGGATAGAACTAGCTGTTCTTGTCGTTCTTTCCTGAGTCGATACAAAAGTAGCCCATAATATTTACGGCCAGTTTAAAATGTAAACAGATGCTTCCTGGGTCTGTCTCTCTGATCTTATCTCTCCTTCACCGAGAGCAAGAACTAATATCTAGAGTTTGGTGTATCGCTCTCAAGTGCGGAGGAACCCAAGAGACTGTGAATGCTTGCATCAGTTTCTATGTAGGGGTTGATTCTTATAAATCTTGTACCAAAATCAAGTAGTCTCCTTACATAACTACATGGAGATGTTGTAAGACGTGAGGAAATTGTGCTCTGCAGTCGCCGTAGTAGCAATAGCCATATTTATTAGGTAGTTCCCTTGACTGTGGTCTTGTATAAGCACTTTCAGGGATCAACCTGTTAAGTTTTCATGGTACATAAGGATATTGTAGGTGAGAAAGTCAAAGCCTTATATAATTTGTTCAGGCTCACATGGCTACTGATAGTAAATATCAAATCTGCATTGTAGAGCACTAATTACTTTGGCAAAAAAATGTTGGAAATAAATTATCTGAAACAATCATCGACGAAAATATATAGTAGATGCCTCATGCTTCCATACGAATTATTTGGAACAAAAGAACACCCATCTGTGTGATATACCAGCATGTATCTGGTGCTGGAGTGATATTCAGCCATGTATATCCGTATTTTAGGTTCGCCTAATGAAGCAGATGAAAGAAGAACAAGAGAAAGCCAGGCTGACAGAGTCTAGGAGGAACCGGGAAATCGCTCAGCTGAAGAAGGATCAGCGCAAGCGAGATGTGAGTGGTTCCCTAAGAGTCCCCTGCTAAGCCGGGCAGTGGTGGCACACGCCTTTAATCCCAGCACGTGGGAGGCAGAGGCAGGCAGATCTCTGAGTTCGAGGCCAGCCTGGTCTACAGAGTGAGTTCCAGGACAGCCAGGGCTACACAGAGAAACCCTGTCTCGAAAAACCACAAAAAACAAACAAACAAAAAACACTGCTTTATACAACAGCATTCTATAAGTGGGGGAAAGTTTTCTAACTATAGTTAAGTATAGGTCAAGAACTGGTTATTTAAAATGACTTCTATTTTCATATGTAGATTGCAATTCAGAATAAAAGTTTAGAGCAGATTCATGGGAAGAGGTGCATGCAAGGATGTATCCCCTGGGGATGATAAACCAGTCCTGTGTAGAAGATACTTTTCTTAGGAGTTAATACATTTTTTTGTCTTGGAAATAGTCACATCTGTTCCTACTTGTGCCTCGGGGCTACTTAAAATGTCAAAGAATGATCGAATGGAAAACATTTGTAAATGTTTCATGGTTTTATAGTATTTTCCTTTTTTTCTTTTCTTTTTCTTTTTTTTCCCACTTGATATTCCTAGCCTCTGGGCATGCAGAAGGCATGGTGGAAGTGTAGTGGTCAGAGTACATTCAAGAGTCAGCTCTCCTTCCACCATGGAGTTTGGGGGATTGAACTCGGGTTGTTCCCTTTATATGTTAAGTCATCCCATCAGCGCAGAGATGGCTGCTTCAGTGTCTTTGCTTGTATTAAAGTAGCATATCTATATGATGGACCCAAGATTGTTAACCCAAATTATGCTAAGAACTCATATTTTTGGCAGTGAGAGGAAGTGTTTTAGCATAAGAGTAGGACATACTATGGTTCAGGGGGCTGTTTCAACATATTGCATCTTAATTTATAGCATCAACTTAGACTTCTAGAGGCCCAGAAAAGAAATCAAGAAGTAGTTCTGCGACGCAAAACGGAAGAGGTATGACGAACAAATTTACCTCTCTTACTTTGGGATCATTAATGTCTTCCTTCTTTTCTTTTCTTACCACGTGGTGCTAAGGATTAACCCTAGGCCTTTGCATGTGACTTAGGAATCGCCTGCCCTTCTACCCAATCCCTGTAACGTCATTTCTATAGACAGAGACTAGATCAACTTTGATGCTGTTGCAGGTTACAGCTCTCCGTAGGCAAGTGAGGCCCATGTCTGATAAAGTAGCGGGAAAAGTCACTCGGAAGCTGAGCTCATCCGAAAGCCCTGCTCTGGACACAGGTTCCAGTGCTGCTTCAGGGGAAGCAGATGCATCACGGACGGGCACCCAGCAGAAAATGAGGATTCCTGTGGCAAGAGTCCAGGCATTACCAACACCTACAACAAACGGCACCAGGTCCTCTTTATTCTTACTCGCAACCTACAATCTTTGTGGGAGTTCATACCGAATGCTCTGTGAATGGAACAGATGTCATTATTGGGTGTGTGCCATCAAAGAAAGGCATACATAATTATATTTGTCTCTGTAAATGATTACAGGAAAATATATCAGAGGAAAGGATTCACTGGCCGGGTGTTCACTTCCAAGACGGCCCGCATGAAGTGGCAGCTACTGGAACGCCGGGTGACGGACATCATCATGCAGAAAATGACCATTTCCAACATGGAGGCAGACATGAACAGACTCCTCAGGGTAGGGACCACTGAAGCTACATGCCTCCTTAGCTGACAGCCTTATGTTGTACCGGAAAATGTTAGTGAACCCCCCCAAAAGACCACCTAGAAGCTGATTCTGATGGTATCGCATTGGGGGTCTCTTTATTTAAGCTCGAGCTTGAGCCACACCGCCATCCTTGATGCAGGAGAATAGGAGGGGGCCCCAAGCCCAGTTTCAGGCAAGCATTTATAGAGGCTAGAAGGGGGTATCTATCCTGGTATGCATTAGATCGGGGGGGGGGGCAGGGGGTGTCCATTATGGCCTCGAATATAATTGGTTGGTGCTGGGAGCTAAACCATAAACTTAACTTCTGTTCTCCTCCTGATTGGTGGTTGTTGGGTAATGAAGTGTCAGGGGCAGGCTTGTAACCTGAAGGTATAGATATGTTAGGGAATAACCTGGAGACTAGAGCTAGGTGCAGGTCTTGCTGTGGGGGGGGGGGGGGTAGACTGGAAACTGGTGCTAGGTAGTGGCCTGTTAACTCAAGTTCAACCTTAGGTCAGAATCTCTAAGATGGCGTCTGAACTTGTGTCTCACTTACTGCCCCACAGCTGTTCCTTGGAAGTACAGGATGCCGTCTCTCCTTTCATTCTATCTTGGTTGTGCTGTATATGTAGATGAAGGTCATTTCTTCAAATCCAATATGTTTTGTTTTGTCTGTTTATTTGTTTGTTTTATAGCAACGGGAAGAACTCACAAAAAGGCGAGAGAAACTTTCAAAAAGGAGAGAGAAGATAGTCAGGGAGAGTGGAGAGGGAGATAAAAGCGTGGCTAATATCAGCGAGGAGATGGAGTCCCTGACGGCCAATATAGATTACATCAATGATAGCATTGCCGACTGTCAAGCCAACATCATGCAGATGGAGGAGGCAAAGGTGCGGACCGCCAAGGACACTTTGTCTTGGTTTTGTTTGCTTTCGAGAGAAGGCCTCTGGCCCTGACTGTCCTCAGACTTCGTGTTGTAGATGACAATGACTTTCAGTTTCTGGTTTTCCTGCCTCTAACTCCCAGATGCTAGAAGTATGGTTTGGTAGGATGTTCCAGGTCTTAAAGATACTTAAGAGCTTAAGGAGAACATTTGTATTATATATCTTTAAAAGAACTTTGAATTTTTATTTATTTAATGTATGAGTGCCCTGCTGCATGTACACCCACGTGCCAGAAGAGGGTATCAGATGGCCTTAGAGATGGCCCTGAGCCACCATGTGGTTGCTGGGAATTGAACTCAGGACCTCTGGAAGAGCAGCCAGTGCTCTTAACCGCTGAGCCATCTCACCCACCTCCTTGAATTTTTATATGTAGGTATTTTCTACTTATTGGTGTATTAGGTTTTGTGCATGTAATAGGTATTGTGTAGTCTTCTGATTTCCCTGCTAACCTTGGGATGGTCTTTATTTTATCACATGTGTCATTTATTATATCTTGCTTTAAATCTTTAACTACTCAACTGTGTCAACTTTTGACTGGAACATATGTTTCTTAGTGTAGGAATCATGTTATATTTTTTCTGAGCAGTTTCATTGACTTATCCAGTGCTGTCAAGGAAAGACAAGCGTATTGCCTTCTGTTTAAATATATCCAGATTAAAGTAATGATTGTTACACCCTGGTTTGATGTAGGAAGAAGGGGAGACATTGGATGTCACCGCTGTCATTAATGCCTGTACGCTGACAGAAGCTCGGTACCTGCTAGATCACTTCCTGTCAATGGGCATCAATAAGGTGAGACTTAACTCTTCTATTCTTGAAAGCCTTGGTTGACTGATTTGGTATTATACGTCTCTTTCTGGTGACCCTCCTCTTGGTAAAAGGAATAAAATTCTTAACTGAAAAAAAGAAAAAAACCAAAAATATTTTAGAGCGAAAATAAAATGTTACAAATATATCAGTTTTACTGGCTCTGTTACACTTATACATTAGAACAAATACACAAAGAAGAAATAGAGCCAGGTTTGTCTCAAAAAGTTTTCGAGAAAACAGATTTTGTATCACAGTTGGCTTGCTACTAGTGATTTTGTACAGGTCAGAAGAAACAGTGTAGCACCCTATGCTTCTGCATATAAACCTGATTTACCACTAGTAGGGCACTTATTCCTGGTTATTGAAGGCAGTGACAGCCGAGTCGCTTGTTCCCCTCACTGGACCTCTGTTAGACCCTTAGGCTGTGTAATCACAATCACGGTGTGCTAGCAAAGTAGGTCTTGATCCATAGCATTTGCAGACAGGAGTTGAGACTCTGGAGGACGGTATCTTGCCCTGGGAAACTTCTCTAAGAGGTCTGAACAAGGTAAGAAGAGGAACTGGTTTGCAGGAAGGTCTGTCGGATGCCAAAGTCCGAGGCTTCAGCCTTATCATATGGTGGGCTCCGTTTCCCGGGATGGAAGACATCTCACTCTTGTGGTTGTTGTTTCAGGGTCTGCAGGCTGCCCAGAAAGAGGCTCAAATTAAAGTCCTCGAGGGTCGACTCAAACAGACTGAAATTACCAGTGCAACCCAGAACCAACTCTTGTTCCATATGCTGAAGGAGAAGGCAGAGCTAAACCCAGAGCTGGATGCCTTGCTAGGCCACGCACTGCAAGGTAATTTGGATTAAACCTCACTTAGATGAGTTGCATGGTAGCTTTGCTCTTTGGACATGGTATCTATATCTCCTTCCTCTACGGCTTGTTTGAATAGATGCTATGCTGACTTATGCTTTTAATAAAGATCCTCTGTTTAATCTGCATGTGTATGTAAGTTTGGGGGAAAAGTACATTCCAAGAAACGATGATCACCTTGAGGTTATTTAACCTTATTAAGCCATTGGGTTTTAATGGATAAAGGAGACTAGGAAAGTTTCGGAATCGGTTTCTTAAATTACTTAAAAGATTAACCGAGCTTCGTCCCCTTTACGCTGCATACCTAACTGTTCTAAATCATATTTGTGTTCCTACGGCATCTATTCTGTATCCCTAACCGTCGGTACATGACCTTGTGCTATGTGAGAGTTTTAACTTTGGATTTGTTTTGATTGGAGTATTGCTTTTTGTTTCCTTCTGCTGTGGTTTATCCAGATCTAGATGGCGCTCCACCAGGTGAGTATGCTTAGCTTTCTGTGTACCCAGCAGTTGCACGAATCACTAATTGTCCTGTGCACTAATTGTGGTACATATTTGAAAACGTTGTACTGGTAGCTGCTTTTTTTTGCATGATATTGTATTCGTAATAAAAAAAAGTACTAAGTCCTTTTTCTTAAACATTCTCTATTTTGAAATTCTTAGATGGCAAACGAGGTATGCTTAAGCTAATTGTCCTTTTAGCTCAGTTGAAGAATTCCTTAGTTCTTTATTTTTTTCTTACAGGAAAATATGGAGTGTATGTTCCTTTTAAATTTTTAAATATTTCTATTAACTTTCATCCATTGTTTTAACCTCATAAATAACTTTCTTTTCTATATATAGTCTCATCTAGTCTGTCTAAAAATAAAATTAGGAATATATTTTTGTTACAAATTGACTATAATAAAAGGACTTTATTTTAACATAGTGATATACCATGTTTTAATTGTAAGCACCTTATTTTCAGCCTAAAAGAGGCTATAGAGACCATTGGGCACAGAGGTTTCAGCCTTTTTCTTTCTTGCTTGTGATTTCCACATGACCTATTCTCAGTGGCCATATCTTTACCTCCTCTTAATGATGATCTGTGTAGAATCAGGAGACTGGAGTAATTTCATTATTAGTGGTATGTTAGAATGCTAAATTTGGAACAGTTTTATTCAGTTAATATATTAACAAATGAGGCCCTTTGTTTCTTTTTGTTCTTTCTTTCCTTTGATTGCCCCACTCTTCAAAGTTTTCCCAGTGCTTCTTGGGAAAGGAAAGAAAAATAACCCAAAGATTAAATGCAGTTATCTCTCTGTGTCCTTAGAATAAACACAGTCTATGAAGCTTCATATTTTAAAATGATAAGCTCTTTTTTGTTGTTGCTGTTTTTGTTTTCAAGACAAGGTTTCTCTGTGTAGCCCTGACTGTCCTGAAACTCATTCTGTAGACCGACCAGGCTGGCCTCGAACTCAGAAATCTGCCTGCCTCTGCCTCCCAAGTTCTGGGATTAAAGGCGTGCGCCACCACTGCTTGGCAAGTGATAAGCTCTCATACAAGTAAAATACAGGACCTATAGGATTTTTATACCATTACTGTGAAAGTAATAATTCCATGAGGTCGACTATGGTGTGTGTGTGTGTGTGTGTGTGTGTGTGTGTGTGTGTGTGTGTGTGTTTTCTTTCATGCAAGAAAATATCTGGAAAACCAGATAATCATAGATAATATCCCCATATAAACTTGACTCAGCCTTGTAGTTTTGTCCTAACCCTCGAGGCTGGGAACCGGACCGAGAGACGATTGCGTCACTAGTCCTTTTCTCATGAGCCATACGCTCTTCTGAGGGTAACAGACCATGACAAGTCTATATCAGGGCAGTGAAAGCAGAGACTGAAGCAGAGGCAGAGGCTAGAGGAGTACCAAGAAGAACTACCCAAAGAAATGCCAGGATGGAGATTGCTGGCGGGTTTGGAGGTTGAGCTGTGAGATAAAACGAGGGGAGGAGAGAGGTCGCACGAGCCGAGGAGTCAGGAGACTGAGCTGTGTTATGTATCAGCAGGTCAGTGCTCTGCAGAATAAGTACATGGTTTATAGTGATGAAACTGAAGGTTAGGGGCTAGGCCGCGACCCCTTACCACACTTAAGATCTTACAACCTTTGAGGAACTTTTATTGTTTTTTTTTTCATATTAGCCCTACCTTTGTTGGGTCCCCTGAGGCCCCAAAATTCTATGATACCCATATCTCTATTAGAAACTTACTAAGGCTTTCATGGGACTCTGCATAGTGTAGTACTTATGATTCAGACTTATTGAGGAAAAGAATAAGGATATACAACTGCAGTATAAGGGGAAAGACACAGATGAGCCTTTAGGAGTCCATGTTCAAGCTTCCTTTGTTTGCTTCTAGGCATGAAAGACCGTAGAGCGCAGGCCCAGGGAACAAAGGCGCTGCAGTTTAAGCCAGAGAAATCTGTTAGACAGTCGCTATTGTCCGAGGTTATCATTGGGTTGAGGGTCATATGAGTATGTGCCTGACAGGTATCAGATTCTAGGCCCCCCATACAGGAAATGTATAGTCAGGATCAGTCATCTGTTTGCATCTAGACTTAGTTAGTGGACATTCTTTATTACTTTGCTGTTGACAGGAATAGTTTGAGAGTTAAGGTTTTGCATTTTAACCAAAATGAACATAGGTTTGCAATGAGGGTGTTTCTGGAGGAAGCAGTCACAAGGTTGACATATTAGTTATATCTTACGTACTACTTTTTAATAGAAAGATATACATCGTATTAAAAAAAAACTTATTGAAAAAAGATAGAAAAGGACAAAAACGTTAGGTTAACTTCCAGTGGTGTTAAGCTGTAAAACTCTATCCTGGTACCCTAGCAGGACACCCAGGAGTTCTATGTCTGCTTTGATCTGAATGTGCTAGGTGGAATCACATCTGATGGCCTTGTACTAGAGTTAAAAACTATGGGCTACCTGGAAAAAAGTTTTCATGTCAGTTTTGGCTTTGAGGCTATATCTTAAGTTGGTGACCAACTACAGTGGAGTCCTCTTGGCTCTGGCCAAGTTGTTTATTTTATAAAGTATAAATTGTCTCTCTGGATATAGTCAGGAGCTAAGAATTTTGTTTTGTTTTGTTTTTCTTACACTAAATTTGAACTTCCCAGTGTTTCAAGTTCTGTTTTTGCCAGTGTCTGTAAGAAAAGTGATAGTAAATGACATTCAACTTCAAACACCACACAGAGAGCGCTAACTGGAGATGGGGCGGGCAAGGCTGTAAACTCTCAAAGCCCACCACCCCCAGCGACTGTTCTTCCTCCTGCAAGTCTACACTACCTCACTGAACATCTCTCCACTTACTGGGAACTGTAAGGTTCCCACCAGGAGACCTCCACTCTAGTCCCAGGATAGCGCACACACCCAAGGAATTACGAGACCGTCTTGTTGTAAACACGCGAGGCCGTTTATTTTTCAGAGCTCTGGGTTGACACGTTCTTACACAGGGAAGAGGTGTGCGACCCTTAGGCTCAAGAGTTTGAGGGTTATATAGAAAAGGAAAATGGGGGGAAGGCATAAAGGACCTTTGGCCACCCCGTCCCTGATAGCCCAGTCCCTGATAGCTTGAAGTAACCTTGGAAGGGGAGGGGGGAGATGCTCAAGAAGCATGTGCACCAGAGCACTCAGACAAAGGAAGTGCAGGCAGGCTGTTATCTCGCAGCAGGATGTACTTTCTCACTGCCTTCTCTTTTAGTGCTCAAGACTTAGTCTACTTTAGGGAAGATGTTCTAAAAATATAAGAAACTGGGGAATGGAGGAGATTAGCACGATTACGCACAATTAAGGAGTAATATATACTGGCACAGCGACTAACGGGAGGGAGCTAATCAGCAGAGTAGCTGGTTAAACTTAGACCATGTCTGAAGGACAAAGGGAGGGCCAGACCAGACTAGACGGTCCAGTCCATTACTCAACTGGGCTTTGTCCCAGGACATCCTTGCATTCTTTTCCTAATCTTTATGGTCAGCCAGTTTCTGGAGTGACCTAACAGATGTCCTTAGCCTTAGGCCCGTTATTCTTTAAAGTTTTTTTCTTTCAGAACCAAGGGTTCAAATCCCTGAGCCCATAAGAAACATTTCTCATTCAAACCACCATATCTAGTCATTTCTTTAGAGCCTTATTTTGATATTATTAACTAATCTTAGCCAGTCAGTAATCAGAGGACTGAGCAGAGGCTTTGAGGTGCACATGGCCTTCAAGGCCACCACTTCCTTCCCCTGTCTGTGAATTCTGAGGATGGTTCTTAGATGCTATTTCCAGATATCATTAACCCTTTTTGTACTCCGTGGTTGAAGGTAGGGAACATTAGAGAGGGAGAAACTAGCTGACTCCTGTCTGTAGTGTTCTTACGTAATATAAGTGGCTGAATCGTGAACATATATATTTAAATTATATCGTAATATTATTTAGACTTGTGGAATAAAATGTGAGTTAAAAGACTGCATGTACGTTAGGAACTTGCTGACAGTTAGGGAGTTTAATTTTTTGTATATGTTTTAGCTACTGATTTCCTACTTATCTACTGATTTCTTAGTTTTATGTTTGGTTTTCTTGTTTTTATTTATTTATTTTTTGGGGGAAGGGGGTTGTTGTTTGTGATTTTTCTAGCCTGCTCCGGTTGTCCAGTGGCAGCTACTCAGGCCTAGTAGTCTCCAGAACTGTTGCATGTGCACCTATTACTGTCTGTGTCTTCTGTGTACCTGTGAATGAGATGCATGCTGGTGTGTGACGTCTGAATATCTTCATGTATACTCTTTCTATTTGACACTTTAAAGTGGGCGAAATATTTTACTAAGCTTGCAAAATTAATACAGTTCTCAGAATGTTTATATGCAGACTGTTGCTGATTGGCTGCAAAGGGGGCACCGAAGGGGGGCTCAGGAAGTGTTCATTGTCTTCTTCTTCTTCTTCTTCTTCTTCTTCTTTTAAATCAATGGATTTGTGGGTTTGAATAGGACAGACATAAAAAGTTTTAATGGTATATGCTCACATAAATATATAATCTAATTCCCACCATCTGATACCGTTTTTCCATGTTTCACCATTCAAACTCATGATTTTTCTATATTGAAAACATGTCTCCTCATCCCGGCAATGCAAGGAAAAGGCGCTTCTGAGAACTGTTTCTCTTCCGTCGGTTTGCATTGACTCAGAAGCCCAAACCAAAGTGCCAGGGTTGAGACGCTGAGCTGATGCGCACATGCTTAGCCTGGGGACGAGGTCCCCATCCAACTCGTGCAACACCTGCACTGTTCACTTTGTTCTAGAAAACGAAGATGACAGCAGTGAGGAAGACGGCCCTTTACACAGCCCAGGGTCGGAGGGAAGGTAAGAGACACGGCTGCCACCCTTGACCTACTTCTGTAATGTTTTCTCTTAGGATTTAGTTTTCCTTTCTATTTTAATTGTGTGTATGGTCTGTGTCTGTGGAGCTGTGTGCACATGAGTGTTGGGAGCCTGCACAGGTTGGTGAAGGGGATCAGATCCCTTAGAGCTGGAGCTCCAGGTGGCTGTGAGCTGCTCACTGTGGTGGTGGGAACTGAACTCAGATCCTCTGTAAGAGCAGTAACCACTGAGCCATCTCTCCTGCCCGTTATATGGGATTGTTAAAACTTGACTCTTACTGCATTAAGCAATTATCTTAAGGTAAGCAGTAATTTTGAATTTTATGGTTAAGGCAACGGCCCTAGGAAGAGTGGCGTGAAAAGTTAAGCAAAGCTGTGCCTAACTCTCATGAATTTAAAAATTAACTATGGGAATATTGAAGGAAGAAAACTGAATTTAATTGTTAATAAATCCACCTGGGTTTTAAATTGTTACCTCTCTGTGTTTTCCATACCTATAATTTTTTATAGTTATAAATATGAAGGACATACAATTCTGTATAGTAAGTTTAAATTTACTCTCACAACTGATCTTTATTTATGCACAGCACGCTGACTTCAGACCTTATGAAGCTCTGTGGTGAAGTGAGGCCAAAGAACAAGGTAGGGAGAATTACAAAAATCAATTACAAATATCAATTACAAATATCAAATGGGCAAGCACGTCTCTCTTGTTCTCAGTTTCACTCTTAAGCTGATAGGCTTCAGGTTTGTCTCTGAGGAGAGTGGCCGTGGGAATGCTTTTACTCAAACTCTCTCATTTAAAGTTAAATGAGATAATTAAATAATTTAAGTCATTAAGTAAATTACTAAATATAATTATTAGATAAAATTAAAATACTTAAAAAATAAGAATTTATTTTATTTTCCATATAAAGTAATAATTAAAATTTTTTCTTTAAAAAACTTCTCAGAGGAAACCTAAGTTTTACCAAATTTTTGCACTGTTTATTCTTCATAAAATATAATATGGAAGCTGACTCTTTGTTTGTTTTTGTTTTTGTTTTGTTTCAAGACAGGGTTTCTCTGTGTAGCCCTGGCTGTCCTGGAACTCACTCTGTAGACCAGGCTGGCCTCGAACTCAGAAATCTGCCTGCCTCTGCCTCCCAAGTGCTGGGATTAAAGACGTGTGCCACCACTGCCTGGCCGCTGATTCTTTTTTTTGGGGGGGGGAGGGGGGATAATTTTATAATTTTATTTATGTACAGAAAACTTAGCAGTGTACATTTAACCCAGTGTAATGGCGAGTAGTTTAGCCTTTGCCTTTTCCAGCTTGGCAATGTGAGCCACAGACTTAGGACCCAGGACACTGCCTCCCCAGTGGTGAAGGATCTCGTCATATCTGTCATTATAATTGGTCCCAATAGCTTCCACCAGCTTAGCCAGAGCACCCTGTCTTCTGAGTTAACCTGTGTGAAGGCAATAGTGGTGGATGTCTTCCTGTTGACCAGGCACCCCAGCCTGGCCTTTCCCTTGATGATGCAGTGGGGCACCCCCATCTTTCAACACAGGGCAGGCAGGAAAACCACCTGTTCAATGGGAACGTAGTCATGGGCAATCACCACCAGCTGAGCCTTCTTGTTCTTCACCAAGGTGGTGACTGTATTGACTCCTGTTCAGAGGTCAGGAGGTCTCATAGTTGGGATGTCCACTTTGCCAGCAACTTTCTTCTCAGCACAGGCCAGTAGCTTTTGCTTCTTCTCTTGCTTTGTCTCTGGCCTGTGCTTGTGGGCATGCTTAAGCAGCTGAGTAGCTGGCTGCCTGTCTAGAGCCTGGGTGAACTGGTTAATGGCAGGAGGTATTTTGAGCTGCTTATAGAGGATGGCTCTTTGCCACTGCAGCCTGATGTAGCAAGGCCATTTGATGAAGCGAGTTAGATCTCTCTTGGGATGGATGTCCTGCCCTATCTCACCATGAAGATTTGCTTATTTATTTATTTATTTATTTATTTATTTTTTATTTTTTATGAATATTGGCCCAAGGTGTTCAGATCCTCCATTCCCCCTCCCCCCATGATATATCTTAACTAAATATGGATTTTTTAAGTGTAAATTTTTAAGAATTTTTAAAAAATACTTGTGAGACTAATGAAAATACACCTTGAGAATTCTGTATGGTCTTTGAGCTCTGGCATACAGTATAGAGTTGGTATTTTGTTGAGGAAGATCAAACAAATTGCCAAAATTCAAAACATTCCAGTGTGGTTTGGATCCGAGTGTAAGCAGAGAGGAGAATCTTGTCATTTTCATCAACAAGGCTCTGTGAGATTATACTCAGTGACATCTATGTGAGATGTCAGAGCGACTTGTGAAGTGATAGCCACAGAATGAGCTGAACCACTGTGGTCAGGGCTCATCTAGGGAGAGGTGCTTTCTGCCCTGCCCCTCTGCAGTCGGAGGAACGAGCCCAGAGGGTAAAGATAACAATGGCTGTAAACAGCAAAGGCTCCTCTCTCATTCCACAATCCCAAAGCCTTGCTGCACATAAGGAGGAAAAAAAACACTGAAAATAAAAATTTAAAATTCACATTAACAAATGTGAATTTAACAAGGGGCAGCTTTAGAATTTAGGTGAACCTTACTGCAATGAATTTTCCTTTGGAATAATTCCTTCCCACTCACTTTTTCCTATTTCTTTGTCTTGTCTTTTTGTCTGTCTGTCTTTCTATGTTTGTGTGTCTGTTTGTCTCTCTCTACCTTCCTCTGTGTGTGTGTGTTTCTCTCAGTCTCTCTTTGTGTGTGTGTGTGTGTGTGTGTGTGTGTGTGTGTGTGTTAGTCTGCCTGTCTGTCTCTTTATCTCTGTGTGTATGTCTGATTCTCTCTGTCTCTGTCCTCTATCTTTCTCTATGTGTGTATATCTGTCTGTTTCTCTTTCTGTGTCCCTTTGTGTGTGTGTGTTTGTTGGTCTCTCTCTGTGTGTCTCTGTTTCTGTCTCTCTGTCTTTCTCTCTCTGTCTCTGACTCTCTTCCTCTCCCCCTCCTTCTCCCTCCTCCTTCCTTTCCCCCTCCCCTTCTCCCTCTCTTTAAAAGAAGTTACCTGTTGAAGGAGTTGGTCACTTGTGGCTGTTCCACACAGTGATGTTAGTGACCTTTGACTGTCCTTGGAGTTACCACAGGCAGATGTATAGGGTCCCTGTATCTTCACCTCCTCCCTTGTAAACATGTTATCTCTCTACACCTGACATAACAGAGATTTAGAACTGTGCCCACTGTGCCCAGCACAGATGTGCAATCCACATGCTAGACTTGATGTTGCTGTGGCCTTGAACGGTTTTATCTGGCTACAGCTCTGCCTCACCTCTGTTACTCAATTGTTTTTGACACACCTGGAAGGAAAAAAATGTGCTGAATGTTTGTATCTATTTCCTATATCAAAGTAGGCAATACATGTATTATCTATCTATCTATCTATCTATCTATCTATCTATCTATCTATCATCATCATCATCATCATCATCATCATCATAATAATAATAATAATAGAAGCCCTCTGTTCCTCAATCAAGTTCCGTGCCTAAGCTGGCTTCTGATTGCTTCTCTCTCCCTTCTTTAACTAGGCTCGAAGGAGAACCACCACTCAGATGGAGTTGCTGTATGCAGATAGCAGTGAAGTAGCCTCAGACACTAGTGCAGGAGATGCCTCCTTGCCTGGCCCTCTGGCACCTGTTGCAGAAGGGCAGGAGATTGGAATGAACACAGAGACAAGTGGTACTTCTGCTAGGGACAAAGAGCTTCTTGCCCCATCTGGCTTACCTTCTAAGATAGGCAGCATGTAAGTCTGGCCCAGCTATACTAACTCCTTTTCTTTTGGCATTTTCTTGTGTTTATTAATATGCATGTTGCTAATTTCTTATTTCTGTTTTTTTTTAAAGTAGATAATCAGTCTCTGGTTTTCAAAGTCATTTCTGTTAGGTACTGTTGGCCCTGGTTTTTGTTCGTACATGTGTATGTGCTGTGTATGTATGTGTTGTGTATGTGGTGTGTGTGTGTGTGTGTTCTCGTGCATAGGAAAGGGCTAAAGTTGAAGTTATATGTTGTGCCCGGTTGTTCTCAATGTACGCATTGAGGCATGGTCCCTCTCTGAACTCAAGAGTTTGCTCTCTAGGCCATCAAGCTTCTTCCTAGAGTCCCCTTTCTCCGCCTGCTTTGGGCTGGGATTATGGGAGGGCCGCTGTGCTTGCCTTGGCTTTTATGTAGGTTCGAGGCATCCGCGTTTGTCAGTTTTTTGTGCACTAAGCATTTTCCCTAGACAGCCCTCTCTCTAGCCTTAACCCCTAATGTGCTGGACAGTCGAAATAATTGAAGATTCCACTTTCTCATTTGACTTGCTTTGTTTAATATTCAAGTTTTAGTATAACTCTTAGTAATGATTATAGGCATACTATATTTAGAAATGCGTTAGGTTAAAGTTATACAAATCAAATACATGTCAACAAAAGCTTTACAGCCTCAGATTTGCCCCAGATTTTTTTTATGTTCTAGTTCTAATAACCTGGTAGGATTGTAAATTGTTGCTGACCCCTTTAAAGGGAAAAAAAACCCAACAAATTATAAGTTTTTATATTTTGTTTTGTTTTAATTTTTTTGAGACAGGGTCACACTATGTAGCTGTGGATGGCATGAAATTTGCTCTGTAGACCAGGCTAGCCTCTGGATCTCGAGTGCTGAGATTAGAGATATAAATTAACATGACCACCTTTCCAGACTCTACCTTGAAGCTAATTGTATGTCTGGGATGAATGGGGTGAATAAATACTTTTATTGTCAATAAGAATTGAAGAGGGAAGTGCCTATTGAAAAAAATCTATAACAGCAAAGCTGTTCTAATTAAAACAAATGCTGCATAGTGCATAGTATATTCTCCTCACTTTTGTTAGGAGTGTGTGCGCGTGAGTGTACGTGTGTGTGTGTGTGTGTGTGTGTGTGTGTGTATGAGTTTGTGAGTGTGTCAGTAGTTACATTAAAATTAGAACTTTATTTCCCTTTTATATATCAGTTCTATTTAGATTTTCATTTATTACGTATGTATATGAGTGTTTTGCATGTGTGTGTGTGTGTGTGTGTGTGTGTGTGTGTGTGTGTGTGTGTGCGCGCCTGTGGAGGTCAGAAGAGCAGGTCTGATACCCTGGAACTGTAATTACAAATGGCCGTGAGCCACCATGTGGGTGTTGGGAATTGAACCTGGGACCTTTGAAAGAGCAGCAAGTGCTCTTACCCACTGAGCCATCTCTCCAGCTCTCCACTTGTAAAGACTTTTAGTGATGCTTTTTGCAAACTAACTCTTAGGTAGCAAATGATTTCTGATACGAATGCACTGATATGAGAAACATTACCCCTAAAGCAGCATGCACTCTAGGACTCTACAGATAATACAAAGTATAATAAACTTGCTACATGTGTCTGTTTTCCATAATCTTCCTTTTGTGAAGGCATTCCCATTATCTTCCGTTCAGCAGCCGCATCTACGATCTTTAGTTACGAGATTAATTTTAATGACAGAATTTTCCTGCATGTGCTTAAGTGATTAATGTTGGATGCTGCTAACCAGCGTAACCACGGCTTCAGTGCTGTGACAGGACGAGGGCGCGACAGTTTTAGTCAAGGTAGTGACACCAGTAAGGGACAGCTAGAGACTTGCATGTGTTCAGCGTTTAGTCTGCCTTAGAGCAGGCACGTTAAGAGCTTCAGGACTAAGTCTGTGGCCTGGAATCTCCATTCAGGTAATATATATATTTTATAAATGTATCCTTTATGGCAGATTATGAAAAATGTCTTTTTGACTTTGTCTCTTCATACAATTTTCCTCTAAGTTTTCATGAACTTAGAGGGCTGGACTCACAATTCCTTACAGTTTCGTCTTTGCTTGTTTGAGGCAGTCTCTTGGAGCCTCCGCTGGTATCAAGCTATGTAGCCAAGGCTACTGGCTCCACCTCCTATGTGCTAAGACTCCATGCCTGTATCACCTGGTCAGACCCGGGCTCTTAGAAATTTATGTTTGTTCGTGCGTTTAGTGCAGGAGCGCCTATAGCTCATACGGCACCACCTTCATTTCTTTATCACGCATTAGAATGCAGAATTGCTAAAATGGGTTTTCTTCAGACATATGAGATTTAATGAGAAGTCTCTCATTTTTCATTTTAAAATATCAATTATGGAAACCCATTCCATATTTTTTATTAGTGTATCTTGCTGAGAATAGTAATATTCATCATTGCATTCACAAAAAACTCATAGTCTTTTATGTTTTATTTTATGTGCAACCACTCCACATTTTTGCTTGTCATTCAAGAAGGTTTTTAACACAGGATCTTATTCATTCTATCCCAAGCTGCCCTTAGAAAAAGGAGAGGAAATCACTGTGTAGCCCAGGATCCAGAAATATAATTCATGTTTTTATTGAACCCAGTGTCTCAGGGATGATTGAGAAATACAAGGCAGAAGAAAAATAAATAGTTTATAAATAAGCTGAGTAGGCAAATTGCTCTCAAGATTGTGGAGTCTGGCCTTTTACCTGACTTGAGAGCTTTGGCTTAATCGCTTAAGCTGTCTAATTTTGAATTTGAATTTGGTTTGCCCTGTGGATGTGGGATTCAGATTTTTCCAAAAACAACCTGCTGCCCCCGCCCTTTTCAGTGTTGGGGTTCTGAGCTTGAGTCACTACCCCGGTCTTTTACAATCTAAACTTAATGACAGGAATGTTTTAGAACTAAAATATATAAAATGACTAATAGACGTCTAATTCTAGTTCAGTAAAAATAATTGTCATGATTGGTTTTGTGTGACTACTTACATTGCTATTTTATTGTTTTCCTATTAAATTGTTTTACTTCTCATTTTCTAGTACTTTTCTTCTTGTAAATCTTTTAAGATAATTTTCCCTCAGGCCAAACAATTTCTGATAAAATTTGGATACTTACAAACTTATCTATTCTGTTCATTTGGCAATATTATTGATGTTTAAATGAGAAAATATAAACATTCACATAATTAATAAAATCACTAACTTAAAAATGTGCAATTATTGAGCTCCTAGCAATAAAAAATAAAGTCATGTATTATTTTCCTTTCTGAGTTTTATTTCCACCACCCCATCCCACCAAGAAATAAATTTAGAGCTTTCAGATCAGATTGGCTGTTGAGGTTTTTAAATGTAGACATATTAAAATAAATAAATAAATAAATAAATAAAAAATAATTAAAATTTTTTCCTGTTGTAGTTCCAGACAGTCATCTCTATCAGAAAAAAAAGTGCCAGAGCCTTCCCCTGTAACAAAGAGAAAGGCATATGAGAAAGCAGATAAACCAAAGACCAAGGAACAGAAACAGTAAGTCCCCAGTGCTTCGTACCTCCTCAGTGGCTTCAGGGTCCACTGCAGCCAATGCCGGCGAAGTGCAGCTGCAGCTGCTGACTGTGCGCTTGGGCTGGTTTCACAGACACACAAGAGAACTCTTGGCTTAGGCTAAGCGGTCTTCTGGCTTTATGGTCACACGTCCACCATTCATATACTTGAGCACCTTTCTCCCTGTTCACGCCACTAACTCCTTTTCCGGTTATTTTCATGCATCCCTGAACACATTACTAATGCATCTCAACTAAAACTTACCAAGCTTCCCTTCCAAATTGTCTTCTGTAAAGATTCAACATTAATTTCTCCTGTCCTCTGAAACTGACTTGACCCTCTCCCTCCCTCAAGTGACCACAGACTCTATTGCTCACAGGGCACAGCGTGTGGGATGTTTCCTTCCTTCTCACGTTTGGACTGTTGACATCATCCTCAGCCATTTCTCTTATGTTTCCCGAGGATTAATAGGCAGTGTGGAGTATAGACTCCTGAGCCCATTGCACGGGTGCACTAAACCATCATGCTCTGCAGAAGCTGTAAAACACCCCGACCTGTGTGTGCTACCAACCTCCCTCCTCACTTCTCCAAGATGCTACTGGGGAAGATGGGTTCATGGCAGAAAGCATCTGTGCCCATCTTCCATGAAATACCAGTAAACTTACTGTCTTCTTTTGTTTCTTTAACATACAGACATGTTCTGTATGTTTTCTGTTCCTCAGAGGACAATCTTACACCTCCACTTGCTCTTCTCCTGTGCCAAGAAATGACTTACACATTTTCTACGTTGAGTATCGGTGGAGCTGACTTGACTGGCATACTACCTATCCTTCTGTTCATCCTTGCTTTCTACAGTTTTAAAGAAGTGATTTGCTTCTCTTCGTCGAATCTCAGGAATCATTGAGAAATGGTAGACTAGAGAAAATAAATGATGTAAGAGTCAACTGATTAGGCAAACTGCTCTTGAGCTCACCCGTACAGTACAGTGAGCAACTTCAGTTCTGCCTAGATTTGTTATTCAGTTAGGCTTGCCTTGTAGATGTGGTTTTGGATCTCGCTAGGAAGACTCTCTCCTCCACTGCCGTCTTGTGGCCAGTGTGACAAAATCTGGTAAAATTGTTTTCTAACTCATTCAGAGAGCCTAATCTCAAAAGAAGGAAGAGAGGAAGAAGAGAAGGAATTCTATAATAAAAAGATTTTTTAAAAAAAAGCATGTTTCTAGAACTTTCCTAACAAAGCATAACCAACTAAAGCCACCTGTTTAATTTTCTTTTTTCTCGTAGCTCAGATTCGGGCGCTTCTGAGACTAGTCTCTCACCTCCTTCCTCCCCACCAAGCCGGCCCCGTAATGAACTGAATGTGTTTAATCGCCTTACTGTGCCTCAGGGAAACCCGTCAGTTCAGCAGGATAAGTATGTCGTGGAAGAGAGCCCTAGCCTCTCACCCCGGACTCCGCACCCCCCAGAACAGTCCGTGTGGACCTTTCGCCCTCGCTGTCTGGGAGGTGGAGTCTGCTATATTTTTGTACTTTTTAAGTGGAAAGGAGCCATGTGGCCAAACTTAAGAGATCATTCCCCTGCTGAACATGGCTCCCTGCGGTGCACGGCCTGGGCTTTCAGTTCTCATCTCTCCTATTCCTGTAAAGTAAATTAGATTTGAAAAAAGAAAAAGAACCCTTTGAACATTTGATGTTTCAAAACTTATTTGGATATCTCAGCTTTCTATAAGCTCCCAAAAGTGTCTAACTCTGACTGACTATATTGAAATGTGGTGAATGTTTCACCTTTGGATAAGAGGACTTACAATGACCACATGCTCCTGACATTTTGTGGTTCCAGATTAAATCTACCATAAACTCCAGTAATTGCGTTATCAGAGTAAAACTTTGACCTTATGGACAGAGGATGTGGGACAGGAAGGGAGTTGTGGGGAGAGGCTAGGATGTGGAAAATACCATTCTTTTTACTAACTTAGAAGTAAAAATGTGTCCCTGCGCTGAGCCAGGACCTTTCTTCTAAAAAGTCAGTGATACTATGACTGTCATAATGTAGAGTCATGAGCCCTGTCATGTCTGCTTGGAATATGAATAATCCCTTTGTGAGTGTATGCACTTAGCATCCTTCCTGCCAGCCACAGCTGTTGGCTTCCTGTGCTGTTACTGTCCCGCATGTGACATCTCTGAAATTTATAGGATGCCATTTAAAAGATCTGTCTAATATGCCTTGATTGTATTAAATGGCTCTATAAATGTAATTATACTCATTATTTGGAAATCATTTTTAATCTGCTTAATTCACAAATCAGTTACTTATATATTATTCCTTATTAGACTCACTAGAGGACACATCCTTTAGATTGATCTAGAAAGGTAGTAAATATTGTGCTATTGAACAAAACAGCCCTTATTGTCAGTAAGTTGTCCCATTGACAGAGGAGGGTAGGGCATTAGTAACATATCGCAGAAGCCATTTTCACTGATATGTGAACAGTTGATAAGTTCCAGGTACTTTGCATTCACAGTAGTTCTAAAATCTGTCGCACGCAGGATACAGTGGCTCACAAGTGTAACCCAGAACTTAAAATGGGGCAGGGGGTGGGGCACCACTGTCCATCCAAGGCCGGATGGGGCTACACAGTGAGTTTCAGTTTGAGGAACAGGTTATCAACCTTTCTCAGGTTTTTTTTTTTTTTTTTTTTTTTTTGGTCAGTCTTGAAAATCTTGATAATCACCTCATAGTTTACTATTTTGTTACAAATATATTTAATAGATTGCACTAATTTTACGACTATTATCTCCATAAGTAATAATGTTGATTCAACTGAACTCATACTTTGAAAATTCCCTTCCTTTTGTATTCCTTTCTTTGGGGCCCTGTTTTGAGACTGCCATTTTTCATCTGTGTCATGCAGACCTCACAGTTTGGTTCTTCTCAGGTCTCAGGTCACCACTTCTTTCCCCATTTCCCCCAGGACACTACACTGTCTAAGTTCCTAACAGCCATCGCATGGCAGTCTGTGGGGCCGAGTGCCGGCTGGCTGATGGTGTCTTGCCTAACCAGTTATTACGGAGGGGCCTCTTAGTGAGAACTCTCTGCTTTGGAAATAAGTTAAAACTGTGGGTTTTTTTAAAACATGCAAATATAGAATGAATTTATCAAACTTCCACCCTAGAATCTAGCTAAAACAGTAATTACCAAGATATATTCACACATAGTTACTGGAATTTTTTTTAATATAGTCATCAAATTAAGCTTTGCAGTGAGGTGGTTCATATACGTAGATAGGTTTCCTTGCCGGCTCCTAAGTTTTAGAAGTGAAGGTGGAATTTATGGATCAGTAATAGGTGCAGAGTTTTTGCCCCCTGGACTTGATGGAAAACCAAAAGCCCCCCCCCTTTTTTTTTTGTCTAATTTAACTGTATTTAAACTTGCTGATTTCTGGTGCAAACGGGAAAACTAAAAGGCAGTGTTTAGGAAATTCTGTTATCCAGTCTGTTGGTGTTCGGTCTGTTGTCAGTGTCTTTGCCTGTTTGGATATCTGTTCTTTCTCCTCATGACTTTAACTCTTTCACTGTAGGTCTGATGAAAGTGACTCCTCTTTGTCGGAGGTATACAGGTACTCGCTTCCTCTCTCTCCTACATGCTTGCTTCCCACCGATGTCCTAAACACTTCCGAGAAATCCTAAGCAAATCTCAGAAACCTCGTGTTTGTTTTGTTTTGTTTTTTGTTTTTTGTTTTTTTTATTGCATGTATAACTCATTGTAAGCCTTGTAAGAGCACTAATATTTTAAAACATTAATTTTAATATATCTTGTGAGTATATCTTGTAAAGTAGTGACAAACACCTGTTGTGAAAACTTAGAAGCCTGTCTGTTGCTGCCTGTACCCTTAGTTTTTCCTCCCGAGATCAGAAAGGCTTGAACCTTAGGGCTAAGCATCTCCGCTGCTTGTAGGCCGAGGAGTTCTTGTTGGTTTAAGTAGTTTGAAGTAAAAGATTTATTTCATAACAGCATACTAGATTATGAAAAGTATACTGTCATGACAAAAATTAGAGAAAAAAATCTTAAATTTAATTTAAAAAACTGATAAATGAAGTTTTAAGGATAATAGCATTATCTTTTTTTATGTTACAGATTTGGGGAGGGACTTAATTTCTTTCTCTTTCTCTTGTTCCCTCTCCCCACACTTACCCGTTTGTCTCCTCTTCCCCTTGTTTTCCTTGTTTTACTGTCATTTCTCTGAGCATCAGCAGATCCTCCAGAAGGTAGGCAGGGGAAGGGAGAAGAAATTCATCTCCAAGTATTATGACTCCACTTATTTGCATGGAACAAAATGAGCTTGCTTTTTTCCCCTTCTTCTTCTCCACTCAGATCAGCTTTATCGTACACATTTACATAATTTATTCTACGTTAAAGAAATGTTTTTAATGGTCATTTTTTTAGATTTCCAAATGTGAACAGATTAATTAAGGATACCATATATGTCTACTTTCATTACCCACGTTCCTCCCTCATCTTAGTGATATAGGGTAATTGGTATAAAATATTAACAGCCCTAATAATGCTGGGTGTTTTAGAACACTTTAATTACCTAGCGAATGCTTGGAATATTTTAAATTTTTAATATTGAGATTAATTTTCTTCAGAACACTAAATAACCACTGGTACCGACAGCTGCCTGGGGGGTGGGGAGGAGTGCAGAACAAATAGAGTCTGGATCTCCAGCACCCACACGATGCCTGGGCAGGCCTAGAGGCCTAGGCCCGGGCCTAGGCGACACTCGGAAAGCAGGGACAGAGGATCCCTGGAGCAAGGTGGATTGCTAGAGTAGCTGAAGCAGTGACAGATTTGCCTCAACACATAAGGTGGAAAATGGCCTGGGAAGGCACCTGACAACAGCCTTCAGTCTGTTCATATTGTGTATACTTGTGCCTGTCCCCAGTGGCCTGAGCCCATACATGTGGGAGCACATAGGCATGCCACACATACATTTGCAGGGCCACACATACATGTGGAGGAACAGAGACTGTGTAAGAATAACAAAAGCCTCCTGCTTCCCAGGAAGTTAGCTGTGCCCAGCAGGCTGCTTTATGCTGAATGTTGTATCAGGAGTTGGTCCCATGGCATGTTACTTTATGCTGTATCAGGAGATGCTGTGTTGGTCACCTAAGTGATTTTATGGTGCAGCTGTGCTCTGAGGATGGCTTGCCTCACTGAGTCACAGACAGCTCTCACACTGCTAACACAGTTTTGTTAGGTGCTTCTTCCCTATGTGTACAGAAGGACAATACCCCTCAAATGCTTGAGGCATGCCTGTCAACTTGACGGTGCTCACACTTCTGACAGTAGCTTTTCCCCCATTTCAGGTTTCATTTGTTTAAATTCTTACATTACAAACAAGTTATTGGTATTGATTTCAATCTGAAATTTTGCATGCAGGCAGATAAATTGAAATATATATATATATATATATACATATATATATATATACACACACACACACACACACATATATATACATATTTTTTTCCCTTTGTCTTTGTATATTCAGAGATAATCTCAAGGGTCACTTCTGGTGATATGGAATTTCTTTCACTCCAAAGTTTTTTTTTTTTTTAAGAAAATAAAGAAAAAAAGAAAAGAAAAAGAACTGCATACAGTATAACAAGTTTTTAATATAATATTTTTAAAATTAGCCTGTTTACCCCTGTATGTTTCTATCCATTTCTCCCCCAACCTTCTTCAGCTATGAGACCTAATTTAGGACCTTTTTGTGTCTATGTGACCCCATTCTAAATATTTAGCACTTCAATTTCATGATTATTTCCCCCCATCCCCACTCCTGCATGTGCACCTTTATCATCTTGACAGTTTTATTTTATTTCTTCCTTAAGTTGGAAAGATTCTATTATTCATTGTTCATAAAACACAGCGTCTAGAGCTAAAGCCCATCCCTGATGTGGCCTGAGGAGAACCTGGATGGTCTGGCAGGCTGTCCTAATGTGTTTCACTTCTTGAACATACCATTGGCAGTTTCGATAGAGAAACCACAAATAGCTGCGTCTTACCTTGTACTCAACAGGTACCACACTCTCTCTAGGAGTTAGTCCTCTTCTATACTTGGATAATTCACTCCTATCTTTGACTGGAGTGCTAGGTTTAAATTTTATCCAATGATCGTATTAAGGCTACACAAACTGACTTCTTGTTTGGGTAATTCCCCCCCCACTCGCAGGCAACACAGTATGATAACCTCCTATTAAATGTATCAATTGAATTAGCAGGCCATTTCTGTTATTAGAGCCAGTGAAGGGTTAATCAAATGCCAAAGATCTTTCCGATTGATTCTTTGTCTCTGGTGCAGCTTCTTTAGCGTATCAGTTCCATCTTTACCTCACTCTTTCTGAAGGGCATCCTCTGACAGACATAGTAGTCAGACTTTATTGGAGTCAACATAAAATTTACACAACATACACCCTTGTTTATTATCTGCTCACACTACAGGGAGCATCCCCACACAGGGAGAGTTCCCCTGAGATTGGCAAGCCTGTGTTATAGATGAACATTTACTTTTAAAAAGTGTTTATAATGATTTGTCCAATATTTTTCCACGTGAGGCTCAACAAGAAGTTAGTGTCTGAGGTTGCTGAAGGTGGTTTTGCCCCCTTTATTAACCTTTGATTTCTAAAAGGGCTGACAATGCTTTTTCCTCCTTGATAGAATTGTCCTCTAGAGAATTATGACTAGTAATGCTAACGATTTAAAAACAGAAACATTCGATGTTATAGCTCACAGCAAGAAGAATTAGCAATGCGTTTGAGTGTCTGTTGATGTGTGCTGTCTTGGTTTCTGGGCGTCTTCACTCCTCCTGACACTCATGCACATTCATAAACTCCTTTAACATCAGGGGCAGACAGTGCGTTGATAACCATTTCGGTCTTAGTGCATGGCCTACCTCATAGACCATATGCTCGTGATGAATAGTGTATGATACAGAAACAGTATCTGTGAGCTGCTCCCCAGGAGCCGGGCTGCCAGGCACAACCTGCACTTTAAAATCTTTGAGATTATCAAAGATTTTCTTCCCACCCCTTTAAGTTGCTGCTGCTTGAATATCATCTTCCCTTCAACGTCTCTCTATCCAATACTTCTATTTATTTTTCCATTTTTCTTTGAGAACTTCTTTCCGTGTACCTTAGGTCTTACGTGTCACACTTTCTCCAGAGTATTCTCTTTGGGCCTAGAATTCCATTCAGCCTGACATAAAGCCATGGCTTACTCATTTCTACTTCCTGTTGGTCATAACAAGGAAGAGCTGTCAGAGGGATGAAACGGTTAGAAAGAAAATCCAGGCATGTCAGTCTCTCTCTCTCACCGCTTGTGGAACTGGTTACTAATGGAAACCTAGTTAGTTCACGTTCTGCACTGCTGTCTCTTCACACGTTATCCACTTCCTTTCGACTACAAGAATCAAGGGAACAGTCTGGATATTATTAATAATTGCTAATAAGGGCTTTTTTGTTTTTAATGTGGGGAAAAAGTAAACCTACTTTAATAATAGAGGTACTGAAGTCAATCTTTTCTCCCCCCACCTCAGGGGCATAATCAACCCATTTCCTGCCTGCAAAGGAGTCAGAGCCTCTTCTCTTCAGTGCGTTCACATAGCTGAAGGGCACACCAAAGCTGTGCTCTGTGTGGATTCTACTGATGATCTTCTCTTCACTGGATCAAAAGGTGCTAGAAAGAGCTGGAAAGATGGCTCAGTGGTTAAGGCTGCCCAGTGGTCTTCTGTAGGAATTTAGTTGTTGCCAGCACCCAGGTCATGCATCACACAACTGCCTGGAGGTCCAGTTTCAGAGAATCCGGTGCTCTCTTCTGGACTTCACACACATACCTGCACTCATGTGCACACACACACACACACACACACACACACACACACATGCATACATGATTTTAAAATGAAATTAAGAAAAGGTACTAGTAACAGTCAAGTGTTCATATGTATATATTTAAAAATGGCTTTTAAACCGGATTATTGAAAGACTGCTTAATTCAAATGAAGCTGATATGCTGGTTTGAGGATCTTAATTGCATAAAATCTAAAATCTTAGGGAAGGGAGTAAATCCACTGTATATATTTGTGAGTGCACTTGGCGAGAGGATACCATCTCCCTTCAGTGATTGACACCGCTTACCGCATTCTAGATTTTTGAAATGGAATGGACTGTATTCAAATTTACAAAAGATAATTAAAATAGAACAACATGGCCAAGTCAGTAGCAGTCACCGTGTCTTATGACCACATCAGAGACCATAAAGCATGACACAGATGTGCATTAATGCATTGTTTACAATGAATGCTGTGGCCTCGTGTTACAAATAAAGAAAGTCAAGAAAGTAAAAATGGTTTTCCTGGGTTAATTTAGCTAGTAGATAGAACCAGGTTTCGAGGCCTCTGATCCTGCACCCTCAGCCCCTCCGCTGCATCATAAGAAACTAGAACAATAAGGCAGATACTAGACCTCCCTCTCTTTCATTTGTTCCCCTTGGCCTACCTTGTCTATAAAATTACCACAGATTTGAGGATGTCCAATGATGCCTAGTTCAGGAGAATTGGGAAGTACCATCATCCTTTGCTGTTTCATTCCCTAGAATGTTGTTTAAGTAATTTTTGCCGGTAAAAGAGCCTAAAATAGTTCATATTTCTCCTGCTTTGTTTGTTTCAGATCGTACTTGTAAAGTATGGAATCTCGTGACTGGACAGGAAATTATGTCACTGGGGGTTCACCCTAACAACGTGGTGTCTGTAAAATACTGTAATTATACCAGTCTGGTCTTCACAGTGTCGACATCTTATATTAAGGTGTGGGATATCAGAGAGTCAGCAAAATGCATTCGAACATTAACGTAAGTACTTTGAGGACAGCCGGGAGAGTGAATAGTTCTGCTTTTTAATAAAAATATAAGAAAGTATAGGGCTGTTTGTATATTTTAGCTTTTTAAAAACACCTACCTAATTTTCAGAGGATGCTTAAGTGTTCACTTAAAAGCGCAGACATAATATACGGAGGAAAACTTAGAACACAACAAAGACGGAGCATGAGAAGGAAAAGAAGGGCCGCCCTCCTCTGGTACCAAGTGTGGATTTCATCTCTTCCCTTTCCCAAATGCTAAGACTGTGCTTCAGCACGCCATTTACTGCTTTAAGGAATTATGTGATTTAGATAAGTAGCAGTCCTTGGAAAATGACTGGCCGTCATTGGTAGTAAGGAAGTATTTACAACCTTTAACTAAACTTGACATCACCAAGTGCATTTTAGGATGAGCACACTTCCTGTGTGTTCGAGCTAGCACGAACGTTCTAACTACAAGTTGTGTTGGACAGTCCGGGCAAAGAGTCTTTTCTCAGTGTGTGTTGTTATAGTGTCTTAAAACCACAAAACAATTAATTAGTATTTTGATTCTAAAATTAACATCCCCCTTTTCCTAATGAAAGTTGAAGTGAACTCAGTAAGAGTATCCATGGCAAAAAGGGACACTGTGTTAGTTTCAAATTAACAGTAGAGACTGTTAACCGTTAAGAGACAGTTTTTCACTTCAGAGTTCCTGTTTCCTGCACTGGATAGAACACCCTATAGGGAAGTTCTGCTGAGAAAGAACATCCTATCTCTGGTTAGAAAGATCTCAGTTTAAGTTGCTCGCTAATGTCAAGTCAGAAAGATTGTTTTGTTTTGTTTTTAATTGGATATTTTCTTTATTTATATTTCAAACGTTTTCCCCTTTCCAGGTCTCCCCTTCGGAAACTCCCTATCCCATCCCCCTACCCCACCCCACCCCCGCCTCTATGGGGGTGTATTTTAAATATTAGCAGTGAAAAGATTTCCAAGTTAGAAACATCTCATCATATGAACTTATAGGAAGAAATATAAGTAAGCCACGGGTAACTCTTCAAAAATGAAGAGGAGGGTCTATAAAACAAAAGCTGACCTTAGTTAGAATGCGCCGCCCCGTGTTCTTAATCTCAGAAGCCAATTGTGATGTACAAATGTGTACTGGTGAGCCAGGCCAGCAGAGGGCTTCCACAAACTGCAGGAGATTGAGCTGCTCCCCCACCCCCACCCCCGCCCCCAGGCATTGCAGTATTCATTGAGATTTAATCTTGGACATAGAATCATTTTTAAAGGATGTTTTAGTCATCTATCTCAGGCCATGGGGTAGCATAATAGGCACACACATTAAGAATTTAAACCATATCTCCCTGATTTATTCGTACACATGTTTTCTTAGTTGGTCATGAACGTCGTCGCCTGCTGGATGCTGTGCGAGCGTCATGCACGTAGTCAGGCGCAGAGGTAGCTCCTGCTGTTGTCTACCGAGAGGCTCTTAAGGACTCAGCCGCAAGCCAAGCACCTGTCTGAAAACACAACTTACTTTGCTTTGTTTTGTACTGAACTAGTTCTTCAGGTCAAGTTACCCTTGGAGAAGCGTGTTCTGCCAGCACCAGCCGGACAGTAGCTATTCCTTCCGGAGAGAGCCAGATCAATCAGATTGCACTAAACCCAACTGGCACCTTCCTCTACGCTGCCTCTGGAAATGCCGTCAGAATGTGGGACCTTAAAAGGTAGGGCTTTTAGAAACTGTATCTCTTGCATATATCAAATGCAGCTTTAGAAACTGATGGCACTAATGTTTGTGAAATCTAATTTCCACATGACCTCCAGTTCACTTTTTGTTGTTGTTGTTGTTGTTGTTGTTGTTGTTTTGAGACAGGGTTTCTCTGTATAGCCCAGGCTGTCCTGGAACTTATTCTGTAGACCAGGCTGTCCTCGAACTCAGAAATCTGCCTGCCTCTGCCTCCCAAGTGCTGGGATTAAAGGCGTGCGCCACCACTCCTGGCTCCAGTTCACATTTTTTGTTTGTTTGTTTGTGAGACAGTTTCTCTATGTAACCCTGGCTGTCCTGTATCTCACTCTTTAGACAAGGTTGACCTTGAACTGAGAGATTCACCTGCCTTTGCCTCCATAGTACTGCGATTAAAGGCATGTGCCACCAATGCCCTCTCTAGCTCATATTTTGAAAAATGTTTCAACTTACATTTTATTTTGGGCAGAGCATACAATTTACATAGTCAATGAGGCGAAAAGGGAATGATTTGATAAGATTTAAGAAGAATTGTTTCTTTAATTGCTTCACTAGTACAAATCTATTTTTTAGTAGCAGAACTAAATATAGGTTGATTTTAACAAAGTGACTAGAAACTGTATTATTAATATCCTAGACGTTAAAGGCACCGCTGTATTCCAGCAGCTTGCTTTGAGATAGGACTGCCATATAAGTTGATCTTTACCTTTTGACAACTGATGGCAAACATTAAAAGAAAAAGAAGGGGTGTTTGTGTGTGTGTGTGTGTGTGTGTGTGTGTGTGTGTGTGTGTGTGTGTATCTTCCTATTTAGCCCAGAGTGGCCTGGAACTTCTTGAGTTCAAATGAAAGTTGGGATAACAGCTATGACACATGGTGCCTGGGTGTTTATTTTTCTGCCTATCAGATATTTGTTCTACCCATGTTCAGTCTTCATAATGACTCATGAAAAGACTCACCTATTTTGTCATATACACAGTAGCACATAGATGTGGATGTGTACATATATGGATGAGTACATATGTGGATGTTGTATGTGCATGTATTGTATATAATATGTGCTAGTATAGAATAAAATAACCTCACTTCGATAGCTTCATTGATGTTGTAAGCAGGGATATCAATGTTTTATTCAATTACAAATCGAGTCTTAAAAGGATTAGTCATGTCTTTCATAAATTCATGCATTCAGTACATTGAAATTTATGTGGAGGAATTAAGATTATCTTTTCACAATTTCTCAGAGTCTGGCTTAATTCATAAGTTATATTAAGCTTTGGGATAAGATCTAGGTAGTTCCAGCTTCTGTCACAGGATATTAGTTTGGCCATTTCTCTTTACTCAATGCAGAGTTTCAAGAGGCAGGGCTGACAGCAAAAAGAAAATCAATGGATAATATTGTGAGCAAATATAGATTATATGAGCTGTCCATCTTGCTGTGAAGTGCTTTCAACGGTCATTTTATTTCTCTTTAAAGGTTTCAGTCTACAGGAAAGCTAACGGGACACCTGGGTCCTGTTATGTGCCTTACAGTAGACCAGATCTCCAATGGACAGGACCTAATCATCACTGGTTCGAAAGACCACTACATCAAAGTGTGTATGAGCAGAGCTTGAATTACATTTTCTTGAATGATAGGTTCAAAGTGTTTACTAATCTAAGCCCTGTCCCATTCTCTCTTCTTTCTCCTTGTGACCATTGAGGGTAATTGGGTTTTTGCTTTGCAGGAGAGCAGGTGGGGATTATTTACTGGATCATGAGTAATTTGCCATGATCTCCAATGATTATACTTTTTAGCTTAGTTACTTCCCCCATCCTCCAGGAAGTATTAGCTGTCAGTTGCTCCTAGGGGAGGGGAGGAGGCTCAGGAATGTCTCGGATAATCCCTGACTAGTGTTGAGAGGCCCCAGGCTTCAGAAGGTATTTTGCAGATAACCAGAGCTGCTGTGAGTTCCTGAGCTCACTGGCCAGGTCAGGTCTGGAAGGCAGTGTTTCACAGTCCTCCTCATCCTCTGCCTCTTTCTTTCTGTCCCCCTCTTCTGTGATGTTCCTTGAGCATTGTAGGTGTGACCTGGAAGTCCTTCTTAGGGCTGTCATCACTCAGCAGTCACTTTTTCTCAGCACTTTGCCAGCTCACTTTCTCTTAACCAGGCTTCTATCCCCTGATTTTTAGCCTTTGCTTCTCTTGCTTTTGTAATCTTTGCTTTTATTTATACTTATGGATTTGGTTGTTTTTGTTTTGAGAATGGGTCTTAGGTAGTTTGGGCTGGCCTGGAACACTCTCTGTGGTCAAAATGACCTTGGACATCTAATCCTCCTGCATCTAGCTCTCAAGTGTAAGGATTATAGATGGGTATCATGGCACCCAGTGTCCTAGCTTACTTCTCTCTTGTTGTGATAAAAACACTGACCAAAACCTACTTGGGGAAAAAAGTTTATTTCATTATGGTTATAGTCAAACATCAAGGGAATACCTGGAGGTAGGAACTGAAATGGAGACCACAGAGGAATGCTGCTTACCGGCTTTCTCCAGTGTTCATATTTAGATAACTTTCTTATATAGGTAGCTTCTTATACCTTTCTTATACGTCCATGGGCTCACCTGCCAATGGATGGTACCACTACTCAGAATGGTCGCTTCCACATCAATTGTAAATCATGGGAATGTTTCACAGACATGCCTATAGGCTGATCTTATGGAGGGAATTCCTCGACCGATGATGTTCCTTCTTCACAGATGTGCCAAGTTGGCAACCAAGATTAGTCATCACACCCAATTCTATTCCATTCTAGGGATTGACACTGGGCTTCATGCATTCTAGTCAAGAACTGAACCTACTGTGTTCTATCCGCATTGACCAATTTTGATAAGAGTTGTCTTTTTCAGCCATGCAAAAGTGAAAAGGTTTGGAGGGTAGCTTTGGAAAGGTGGAGAAGAAATCTGGCATTGACAAACTAGTAATTTTAACTGACTATCATGATTTGTTTATTTCAATCTCAAATGTATCCACACATAATGCCTTCAGCTATGAGTGTCTCATTTGTTTATTCAGACATGAAAAAAATCCAATTGCTTTTCTTGAAGCTTGCAGAAGATGTGCAAACAAGGTGTGTGGAACAGGGCTGAGGGCACTCCTCAGAGTCTTCCTACAGAGTTAATGCAGGGAGCAGATCTTTTCAATGCACGTTTCTGTGGTTTTAAATAAGCCATTGGAGGCATTTGTCTAAAAATTGAATGGGATGACTCCTATCTCTCTGCTTCTCTCCTGTAGATGTTTGATGTGACTGAAGGGGCTCTTGGAACTGTAAGTCCCGCCCACAACTTCGAGCCTCCTCATTATGATGGGATAGAAGCACTGGCCATTCAAGGCGACAACCTATTCAGTGGGTCCAGAGACAACGGAATCAAGAAATGGGACTTAGCTCAGAAAGGTCTCCTTCAGGTAATTCACAAACTCCACTAGGTGTGAAGTGCATATTTTGACACCACATAGGAGTCTGTCCAGTAGGTTGTTGGTGATGGTGATGGGGGTGGTGGTGGTGGTGGTGTGTGTGTGGGGAGGGGTTCTATTTAGATTATCATTGTTTAATCTGAGATTTCTCTTAAAGATATTTTTTAATTTTAAAAATAATCGTATAATCTTTATTTTAAAAATAACTTGTGAATAAATTTAAACATCACACACCAAATTTGACTAGACCCAAAGTCTAAACAACTGAGTGGTCTTCTGTTGGGTTAGAACAGGCATTTGGAATGGAAGCTGTGGAACCTAACCTTAGATTTTATACTTTCAGTATCAACTGTATTTTACGTTCATTATCCTCAGAATTTTAACTGGGGGAAGGTAAGCATTGTACTGATGCATGTTAGGACGAAGCAGAACTTTTGTGTAGATGTGTTTATTAAATACAGTCACCCTGCGATGGAGCAGTTGTAGTTGTTTGTTGTTTTTAAATGTACATATCTCCCAAGCAGTGCTACCGTTATCTGCAGTGAAGAGCCTCCTCAGTTGTGGGAACATTTTCTCGAGCCCAGTAGGCAGTGCTTCCATACACCACAGTGGGGCTGCACTGTATCAGTAAACTGATGGTTATCTTTCACTACTAGCTCTAAAGGGACACAAGTTAGTGAACAGATAACATTGTTTATAATTCTTTGCATCTGTCTGTTGCGCTATTTGGAGGAATTACAAGTGCTACCCCTTTAGTTGCTCTCATCCTGAAGACAGAATGAACCCGTAGCATGAATATTAATAGAAAACACTGGGCAGCAGACGCATACACCATGTTAGGATGCTTTCATAGATATATTCATTTAGTCATGATTGCGATTTTTACATTGTGAATATAAATGTTTATACATAAAATCTAGTCATATTATCTAATAATTTTTTGTGCTCATTATGATATATATAGTTAAACTCCCATTTTCCTTAGGCTTCCATATTATCTAGCAAACTGTCAGAGTGATTTCATGACGTGGTTCTTTTAATCCATATACCAGTTTGTAGTTTAGAAACTTGTTTTATTAGGTGTGTTTTGGGTAGAAAAGAGGAGAAAACTTTTCTGTGTCTTCTGAGTCTTTTAGATTCTACAGATTCCTAATGAAGCAACTTGTAGATTTATTGCTTATAGCATTGAATGTATAGAAATGGACTTGGATAACTTGAAGGACGTTCTGCACTCCTCATCCCGAGTTTTACCACTAAAAGCACTGTAACCAATGTTGGTGTGACCGCTGCTTTTGTAAGGTTCCTCTTCAGTTCTGCTTTCTCTCTTCTCTCCAGCAAGTCCCAAATGCACACAAGGACTGGGTATGTGCCTTGGGCCTGGTGCCAGGCCACCCGGTTTTGCTTAGTGGCTGCAGAGGCGGCATTCTGAAACTCTGGAATGTGGATACTTTCGTGCCCGTTGGAGAGATGAGAGGTCATGACAGTCCCATCAATGCCATTTGTGTTAACTCCACCCATGTCTTCACTGCCGCTGAGTAAGTTTCCTCCTGTGGGTCTGCTCTGGGTGGGTTGCTTGTCCTCAGACTTAACCAATACTGCAGGCCATAAGTACTTACCAACACTGGGCACAGCAGATCCCTCTCTCAGTACAGGCATCCTGGCAACTGGTTTAAGGTGACTGATTTTTCTTTTTTATGTATTTTTAATATGATCTTGTTGTTCAGTCCGGGGTGGCTTAGAACTCATTCTGTTTTAGCTACCCATGAGATGGGATTGTCGTGGGGTGCCATCACACCTGGCTCCTAAATTATGATTTTGCATCTCTACTACAAGCCTTGAGCCTAGACTGACCAGAATGTTAGGCTGCTTCTATATTAGCACATATTACAGGGTCTGCTGTCAGATCGGTTTTTGGTGACTTAGGGTGGGCCTCATCTGCTCAGAAGAGAAGGGGAGGGGGAATGGGGAAGGACTGTGGGAGGGGATGACCAGGACAGGGCAGTGATGGGATGTAAAGTGAATAAGGAAAAAAAAATTAAGAAAAGAAAAAAGGATTCATTAATGACTAATTTTAACTTTTTTCTTCAGAAAACCAACTTATTTGCTATTACTTATATTTAGAACAAACTATTTTTAACAATCTTTGTGTTCCTTTCTCCATTTAATATGTAAGAATACGGTAGTAACATCTGTTTGCACTCTCCTGAATAGCTGGATTGACGAATTCAGTTCTTGATTTTCTGATTAATCACAATGAATCTTCTGTGTGCTGGGTCTTAGTCTAGACTGTGAGGAAGGGAGCAGAGAGCAGGGCAGACACAAACTCTACCTTCTCTTCTAGCCAGAAGCAGAAGAAAATAGTAAGGTGAAAAAGAGCTCCAGTGACATCGGAGCAGGGGCGGGGTCACAGATCACGTGACTCGGGGTGGGCGGCCCCTGTCTGTGCCAGGAGGTGTAGAAAGTTGTAGGCAGGAAGCATTCTATCACTGCTTTTCTCAAGCAACAGTGTACGTGTGTTTTACTTGCATTAATTAAAGACCTCTTTTAAAAAAGTTCCCCTGAGTAATTCTGAGATCTATTTCTTGACATTTCTGCCTCCGTTCATATGTCCATTTTAACTTTGTTTTATAGTGATCGAACTGTGAGAATCTGGAAGGCCCACAACTTGCAAGATGGTCAACTCTCTGACACAGGCGATCTGGGGGAGGATATTGCCAGTAATTAACATGAAAGGGGAAAAGCAGAAACCGACACTGTGATGATGCTCTGTGTTCTTTATTGAAAACGATGTCCCGCACTTATTACTAATGGAATCAACTGGAAACATATCTCAATCCATGGCTAGATAATGTGTATCCTCATAAAGTTGTTCTGTCTTGTATATGAAATATTAATATCTACCAACACATAGACTTCCTAAAATCGATATATTGCTTGAATCACACTTTTACTGTGGCTGAATTTTTGTGCCTAGCTATAAAAAAAAAAAGACACTTGGAATTATTTGAGTTATAAGACATCTGCTTTTGTGACAGTCAGGAGCATACCCAGAATAAAACACGCATACCTGTTAACTCGTTCAAATAATGTGCTCATAACTTATACATTTAAACATATATTGGAACTGTTAAATCAAGTTGTAGTAAAAAAAAAAATCAGGAGTTTTGTCCATGTATAAGGGGTTCTAAGTTTCAAAGCTTGTTCAGTTTAATGGAATAACAAGATGACTTATTGACTTCTCATAATTGATGCGGTCTACTATGAAAGATGACAATTTGTGCTAAAATGCTCATGTTTACCTGTATTGACCAAAGCTTTCTGTTGTTCTTCATTCTGTGCTCAGGATTGAAATTCTGCGTAACCCTTGTGTTGTTAGTGCTGGGCACGTATTCTGGGACGGTGAGCTGTTGATTTCCTAACAGAAAGATATTTTGATCTATTTTCCTATGGAATTGTTTCTATTATTATCTTTTAATTTCTTTTTTTTAATTTAATAGTAATAGCTCCTTTCTCCTTCCTCTGATTTTTATATGCTGCTAAATATATTTTAAATATACTGTGTTTGCACACACTGGTAGCTATAATGTGTTTGCACACATTGGTAGACTGTTATCATTTGTGGTGGGAACCCGTGTAAATAGGTAGATTGTAAAGAGAGACTATCTTGCATCATGACTGTATGAATTTCTAAGTGCTGTTTGATTGGGTTTTGTTACAGGATGTATAATTTATCTGTCTGCTCAGAATATTAATTTGTAAATTCTGCAAGGTTAATTTTATGTAATGGTATAACTTTTGAAATTATTGTCTTGTGTTGTTTTGTTTTGTTTTGTTGTTTGTTTTTTTTTTTGCCCTGAAAATATTTGTTTGTAAATGAAAGTTTATCTAGTGCTTAAATAAACATGTGCTATGAATTGTTTCTATTATAGGAGTCTTTTCCTAACTGTAAGAAAGTTAGAGTATTGGCAAATCTTTCTTTGTGCATGGTGTGAGGAAAGATTAGCTAACTGTTCTTTTCTTTGCTCATGAGACATGAAATAGTTTTTGAAAAGCTCCAGGTGTAACCTCACCTTGCTGAACTGCGGAAACACTAGTTAAGCCAGTTGATGTAATTTAGGGATTGAAACATAGAAAATAATACAAAAGATGATGGTGATAAATATGAGGATAGTGACCACGCATCCTTGCTGAGAAGGGCAACAACAGAGACAAGACAGCAGAGTAGCAGAGGCTGCAGAGGGAGCTGCCAGGCGGAGCTGCCAGGGTCCAGCCTCTGTGCTGTATTTATTTTATTTATTTATTTATTTATTTTTACTTAGGTACCCAATAGTACCTGTTTGTTTTATGTTGAACTTTACATCTGTTTCTCTATCTTCCTTTATGCAGATGTTTGGTGTAGGGACCATATGTAGGGGAAAACATTTTTTTTAATTTTTTTTCAACTTTTATTAGATATTTTCTTCATTTACATTTCAAGTGTTATCCAGAAAGTTCCCTTTACCCTCCCCCTCCCGGCCCTGCTTCCCTACCCATCCGCTCCTACTTCTTGGCCCTGGCATTCCCCTGTATTGGGGCATATAAAGTCTGCATGACCAAGGGGCCTCTCTTCCCACTGATGGCCAACTAGGCCATCCTCTTATATATATGCAGCTAGAGACATGAGCTCATGGGGTACTAGTTAGTTCATGGTTATTCTTCCACCTAGAGGGTTGAAGACCCCTTCAGCTCCTTGGGTACTTTCTCTAGCTCCTTCTTCCTTGGGAATCCTGTGTTCCATCTAATAGCTGACTGTGAGCTTCCACCTCCATGTTTTCCAGGCATTGGTATATTTTCCCCCGAGACAGCTATATCCGGGCCCTTTCAGCACCATCTTGCTGGCATATGCTATAGTGTCTATGTTTGGTGGCTGATTGTGGGATGGATCCCTGGCAGCCGCAGTCATTGGGTCCATCCTTTGGAATCAGCTTCACACATGATCTCTTTTTTTTTAATTAAGGGACATATTTTTCCTTAATTTAAAAAATTCCCTGAATATTTCCCATCCTGTGAGCCTAACCACGGAGCCTATGTTCCAGTCTCTGCTGTTCTTGTTTTCTATACCTTTTGGAAAAAAAAAAAAAAAGAAGAAGATGGTTGATACCCAAGGACCACACCAAAGCAAGCTAGGTATCAACAAGATACAAATCAAAACTGCAGTGAGAGGCCCTAAATGAATCTATCTGATGGTGTGAGTGGGGGCTATGGCCATTGTTGCTATCCATGTGCAAGCTGTGGCTGTCTTATCTAGTGGACAAAGCTACCATCATGATTTTGGACATCGACACTGACCATACAATGGCTAAATCCCATTGTCTTGAAACTTAGGGACTATTCACTCTGCCTAATAGCTTCCAGTAAGTCCTTTTCCTGCCTTAACTGGCCAAGTTGGTTGATGATGCCCAGACAAGTAACGAAGAGGTCTGGGGACAGAGTTTCCAGTCCCTGGACATGGCACAAGACAGCAGCAACAGAACCAATAACTTGTGATGATTTTCTTGTCTTAAATTGCCCTGTCATAGAGGTGGTTTCTGATTTAGGGCGCAGATTTGAAGCTATTTCTAAGGGATGGATGTTCTTTCAGCAAACAAAGGAGATGGAGATAGCCTGATTTCTTCTCTCGTTTCTTTTTTCATTCTTTCCTTCCCTCCTCTCTCTCTCTCTCTGTATGTATGTATGTATGTATGTATGTATGTATGTATGTATGTATATATGGTTTTAAGGTTTTACTGCTGTGGAAAGACGCCAGGTCCAAGGCAACTCTTATAAAGGACAACATTTAGTTAGGGCTGGCTTACAGGTTCAGAAGTTCAGTCCATTATCATCAAGATGGGAAGGAGGATGGCAGAGTCCAGGAGGCATGGTGCAGGAGGAACTGAGAGTTCTGCATCTTATTCTGAAGGCGAACAGGAGAAGACTAGCTTCCAGGCAGCTAGGACGAGGATCTTAAAGACCATATCCACAGTGACATACTTCCTCCAACAAGGCCACATCTCCTAAAAGTGCTGCTCCCTGGGCCAAGGATATTCAAACCACCACTCTATCTATCTATCTATCTATCTATCTATCTATCTATCTATCTATCTATCTATCTATCTATCTATAATCTTTTACTTATTTATTTACTTATGCTATTGGTGATAAAAGATAAAAACATATATCACATAACATAATTTGAACAATCCACAGACCACATGTGCATAAAAGCAGAGTCAAAAGAGGCACTGTGCTGTTACACATTTCAAAAACATATCTCTTGGCCCCAAAGAGATTGAAGATTTTTGGACTTTACAGCCAAGTCAATAATATTCCTCCATTTAAGACCCTGTACCTGACCTGCTATCCTACTATGTGCTGGGCATGTTTAACTTGCCTTTATGAAAACAACTTTATTATACCTTAGATTTCCCACAAAAATCACCTTTTACAACCTAAGCTATCTGCATAACTTTAATCTTTTTTTTAAAGTGTCAATTGAGAAAAAAGAACATTTTTCATGGCCAATAATGTAAGAACATGTTCCCCAAAAGTTTAGAATTTACTTAGAAACCTTACTCGTTGATAAAAACAATTCCACTCTTCTCTGAAATCTCGAGTGTCTGCATTAACTAACATAAAAACGTTTAATACTAAGGACACAACTACAGCTTTCCAGAGGAATCTGCTGAGAGCATCCAGGGTGGAGATCCAGGGGCTCAGAGAACAAGTCACTGCTGCCTGCTGACTGCCCAGTGGTAGCTTCTCTCCGGCTGCTCTCCCATGCTTCATGCTCACAGTGGAACTGCAGAGCAGGGGAATTCAACTCTTTTAACAGAACTCAAAGTGGCTTTTGGGTAATGACAAAAATGGAGAGGAATTAAAAAAAAACATTTATCTACTTTGCCAAGCTTGCCCCAATTTTGGTGTTTAATAGGTACACAAATTCAAGCTCAGCATAAACGTCTACCTGTTTAAGGGTTTTAGCTTAAGAAACCAAACTTTTGACATGTGTAGTGGGTTTACTGATGGTTTGTGTGGGCTCTTCAGTTGAGCACATTTCAGTCCACCAGTATCATTGACCTGGAGCTCCTTGGAAGCTCCGGAGCGCCTTGGATGCTCTGGAGGAGCGCCTTGGATGGTCTGGAGCGCCTTGGATGCTCTTTGGATGCTGAGTCAGGCAAAGCTGTAAGCAACTGAAGCAACTTACTCTGTGGCATGAGATAACATGGGGGAGCATACTGTGGGGAAACAGCATGATCATTGCTGGGACAGCCTAATCTTTCAGTTGGTGGATTCTAGAGCGCCGATTTTTCTTGAGCATTCTTACCTATAAAGACTTTTAAAGAAACATTCTCAGGGACACTTTTCAGCAATTCCACAAGAGGGCAGTGAAGTCCCCTGCAATGTTGGTGACTGAAGCTAGAAAATTCATCATCCTGTTTTTGTTTTTGTTTTTGGTTGGTTTGTTTGCTTGGGGTTTTTTGTTTGTTTGTTGTTTGTTTTTGTTTTTTTTTGTTTTGTTTTGAACTTCAGTAGGTGTGTGTGTGGGAACATTAATGTATCAAGATTTCCCACAGATACTAGGGCATATTAGGAACCAAGTTTCAGCAGAGGACAGGATGGCTAAACGGCATGTTTACAGCAAAGTGGCTATGTTGAAATCAGCTGTTGCACTTGGTTAAATTGAATAGAAGTTTGAGCAGTTGGTTGAATGGACAATTCATAATTCTTGATGTTTCTGTCCAGCTGCCTCAAGATATGGAAAGACTTTGCTTTGACAGAAGGTACCTGTCTGTGATGGTTTGTATATGCTTGGTCCAGGGAGTAGCAGGATTAGAAGGTGTGGCCCTGTTGGAGTAGGTGTGTCATTATGGGTGTGGGTGTGGGCTATAAGACTCTCTTCCTAGCTGCCTGGAAGGCAGTATTCTGCTAGCAGTCTTCAGATAAAGATGTAGAACTCTCATCTCCTCCTGCACCGTGCCTGCCTGGATGCTGCCATGCTCCTGCCTTGATGATGATGGACTGAACCTCTGAACCTGCAAACCAGCCCCAATGAAATGTTGTCCTATCAAGAGTTGCCTTGGTCATGGTGTCTGTTCACAGCAGCAAAACCCTAAGATACCAGCCCATGAAAGTACAGAGGCAAGATTTCTATAATGGATGACATGGGGGCAGGATAACTTATGAAGAGCTCAAGAATTTTACTGAGTTCTGGTCATTGATTTATGTTAACTAGTCAGGGAGACTTGACTGCAAGAAGAATGGAACTGCATTTCTGCTGAGACATCTGCTTTCGTAAGGGCATCTGGCCCTTAGTAACACTAAAAAGAAGCTGGGTGATATGGCCAAAAACAAAACAAACAAACAAACAAACAACACCCAAAAATGTGCTGTCCACCCAGGTGAAGCCAGGACCACTATATTCTTACCCATGCTCTTCCAATAGTAATTCTGTGGGATTTTGATGAAGTCATTTGAAATGTCAAGCCAATGTCCTAAATGATTTGGATAACTTTCTTGTTGGTTCTTAGGGAGGAACAAAGTAAGGCATGCTTCAGTTTTTAGTGGGTAAGGGCTGTGACATAGCCAAGAATAAGGCTCAGCTAGTTGTGTCAACCACCAACCAACTACTTAGGATTGACTGTATCTGAGAGAGAAAGAGGGAGCTAAGACAAGACCTGGGAGTACCTAACTTTTTTCCTTTCCTCTATCAAAAATGCTTATATTATTATTATTATTGTTAAGTATTACTACTATTATTATTTATTATTTTGTAATGGCAGGATCCTGCAAGTTCTAGACTCTAAGATATGCAGAAATTATCTGAGCCCTATATCAGCCTCTGTGATGGTTTGTATATGCTCAGCCCAGAGAGTAGCACTATTAGAAGCTGTGGCCTTGTTGGAGTAGGTGTGTCACTGTGGATGTGGACTTTAAGACCTCATCCTAGCTGTCTGGTAAACAATATTCTACTAGCAGCCTTCAGATGAAGACAGAACTGTCAGCTCTGCCTAAGCCATGCCTGCCTGGATGCTACCGTGTTGCCACCTTGATGATAAAGGACTAAACCTCTGAACCTGTAATCCAGCCCCAATTAAATGTTGTCCTTGTAAGAGTTGCCTTGGTCATGGTGTCTATTCACAGTAAAACCCTAACCAAAACAGCCCTTAAAACATACCTATGGAGAAAAAAACACAAAGTCTGACCTGAAGGACAGAGGAACCTGGGTCTTCTAATACCTTAAACAGTTACTCCTCATTGCCCTAACGTGAGTGTGCCCGCTGGTAAAGATGTCAATCTCTACATAACTGAATGAGAAAGGGTGGTGATGAGAGTGCTCGGGGGCCCGGGCAACAACACACAGGCTTCCCTAGTTAGAGATCTAGACCGTGTAGTGAACGTGTGCCCAGATCTAGTCACAGTCACACTGTGGATTCCAGAGTTGACTAAAATGAAATGATTTGACTGTGATATCCTCACATAATATGGCAGAACTCCTGCTTAGCTAATAAAGACTTCTAGGATACCAGGATCTACATTTGGTATGTTCATTGATTCAAAGAAAAGATTGGTCCTCTCTCAATTGTACTTTATTCCTCCAAGAGGAAGATAAAGATGACAAAATGGCCCCAACAGATTTTGAACAAATATTTTCAAAAACTTAAGTCAATAGGGAAGATGTAGACTCCCTCAGAAACCCTGATTAGGTTGTATTTATAGATGAGAGCTCTTTTTATTAACCTTGGGGTCCAGCAAGTCACATATGCCATAGTGAGCCTTCCTGACATTCTGGAGAGCAACAACCTTCCTCCAGGGACTAGAACTCAGTTGACTGAACTAATAGCCCCCAACCAGAGCCCTAGAATTAAGTCAGAGCAAGAGAGTCACCATATGTGCTGCTTCTAAATATGTCTCTGCAGTTCTCCACACCGATGCCTTCTTCCTGCTGTCTCCTCCCCTAGTCAATGTCACCAAGAAACAGAATAACTTTTCACTGATGTTCCAACCCAAGAAAGTAGCAGGTGTCCATTGAAAAGGACATCAAAGGAGAACAGAGGATGTGCCTGAAGGACACAAGTAGACTCACAATATTATCAAAGCAGCAGCTAATCAAGTTATGACTGTGACCCCTCTATTATGCGTGACTCCAGTGTTCTTCTGAGGAAATAGAAGTGTAGAATAGATTATCATCTAACCATCAGGGTGGTTTAGAAGGATTCTGGCCACAGATAGATGGGAAAAAAAATTAAAGACCCTCTTGCAGCCTTTCATCTGGGCAAATCTAGCACTCCACAGCTGACAAAAAGACAAATTTGGGAGGAAATCACTAAGACAACTGACCAGACAATGAGAGAAAAATGAGCCGTGGTGGAGGGATGATTGGTTTGCTCCCCTGGAAACACAAAAGACAGGATACAATTCTGGGGAAGAATAGCAGCTCGATTTCACCCACATGACTCTACACAAGGGCAACCAATTACTCTTAGTATGAGTGGACCCCTTCACCAATTGATTGGAGACCTTCTCATATTAGATAGAGAAGGCCTCAGAGTGAATGGAACCCCAAGATTTGGACTGTTTTGGACAATTCACATTGGTAATGGATTTGGCCTTCGTAGTCTCCATGACAAAAAAGGAGCTCCCTGCCCTGAGAACATAATTTCATCTCCATTGTGCCTGAAGCTTCATTCCTTTGAGAAAGTAGAACAAAATAATTATGGGCTCTTTGGGGAACATGCCTGGAAGTTGATTCAAGAGTCTAGCTTTCCTGGGACTTCATTACCTTTGGCCCTAGTTCAGATAAGAAACACTCCTTAGTCGTCTTCTTCTTCTTCTTCTTCTTCTTCTTCTTCTTCTTCTTCTTCTTCTTCTTCTTCTTCTTCTTCTTCTTCTTCCTCTTCTTCCTCTTCTTCTTTCATCTTTATCTTCTTTTGGTTTTTTTTTTTTTTTTTTTTTTTTTTTTTTTTTTTTTTTTTTTTTTTTTTTTTTTTTTTTTTTTTTTTTTTTTTTTTTTTTTTTTAGACAAGGTTTATCTATATAGCCCTTGCTATCCTGGAACTCATTCTGTGGACCAGGCTGGTCTTGAACTCACAGAGATCCCCTACTTGCCTCTACCTGCCTCTACCTCCAGAGTGCTGGGATCAAAGGTTTGTGCTGCCACTGCCCAACATAACTACATAATATAAACATGTAACCTTTGGGTTCATTTCTTGTAGTCTCTTTGTCCTGTACTTACCAAGGACCCTCCAACTTGAGAGAAGCCTTCTCCTTGTGAACAACGAGACAAACTAATGTGTTTCTTCAAAAGAACAGCAAATAGACTGATGCCACTGGAGTGCCACAAGAACGTCTCACTCTCTGGGTTCGGATTTATTTCCCTGGCCCTCACCACATTTCTTCTGTCCTGAGTCTCCTGCTCTGTTATCTGGGAACACCTTCTCTCAGTCCCTATGCTTTGCCAACACCTAGTCAACTATCTAGGGTTCTGACAGAGTTCCAACACTAGGAAGAAATCAGTCATCTTGTGTACTGAGAGAAGGCAAACCACTCCTTGCAACCTACCCTACTCTTCTTTCTCTCCTGTAACCATTTTGTGGTGGTTTGAATCAGAATGGCCCCCATAAGTTATTAGAAGGTATGGCCTTGTTGGAGTAGGTGAGGTCTTATCAGAGGAAGTGTGTCACTGGAGGTGGGCTTTGGAATTTCAAGTGCTCAAGCTGTACCCAGTCTCTCTCTCTCTCTCTCTCTCTCTCTCTCTCTCTCTCTCTCTTTCTCTCTTTTCCTGGTACCTGTCAATCTGGATGTAGAACTTTCACTACCTCTCTCGCACCATGCCTGCGTGCATGCCACCATGCTTCCCTCCATGAAATCAGACTGAAATTGTACATTCTATGAAAGCTGAATAGAATGTAGAAATGTTGAAATTCTACACAGGTAGTCCCGAATAGTTGAGCTATCTTTAACCATGTAAATAGCCATTTATTGCCCACCTTTGTGTACGGCAATATTGTATGATTGTTAGGCAAGCCCTTTTACAATACATAAACAGATCCCCAAGTTTTCACTAACCCCAAATCTACTGATGTCATCAGATAACATCTGAGCCTGAGAGCAGAGATTTTTCCTACGTTGCTGAAGCCCATATGCATAATGTTTCTACCAGAGTATTTGAAAAGTATGTTGTTTTGCAAATTTCTTTGCTCTATTTCTATAAAAAGTTCTACAAAACTACTAGCACATTGTAATGTGGCATATGGGATAATTTAAATCTGTCTTCCTTGGCCAAGGTCACTCATATTTGATTACATAATAAGTTATTTTGTATCCTTTTTGAGGTGAGATCTATGGTTGTTTGTTTGTTTGTTTGTTTGTTTGTTTTTTTATATGATCATTGCTTCTGTGTGTATTCAGGACATGAAAATAAAAAGAGGGCCATGAACTGTGATAGTTTCTTGCTCAAAGACACACTTCCCAGTGTCCTTTGCGGACTAAGGAAGTCATTTTGGCTCTGTAAGGGCCTCATCCAATCTTCCTTTGTAAGCATTTTGGCCGTCCTCATACGTGGTTGGCAAAATGCTGCCTTGTGGAAGAACAAGGTCTTGCTTCTGCCTCTCTATAGCTGACTCTTTAATAATCTAACAAAAGCGAAGAGGGGATCTTAGTGGAGATAGAGAGGGAAGAAAAAATAAAGATCAAATAAGAAGAATAGGGAAATTGAAAATTCTATAAGAAAAGCAATGACTTCATATGCAAATTTAAATAACTAAGTTAGAAACAGCACCATCGTCTCAGTTGCCTACTAACTCTCCTGATGGATTTTCACTGCAGTCGCGGTAAAGCTGAGGGCCTTCTGGTGGTCACGTGGTCCTTTGCAGTCCCTACCTACTCACTTCTGTTTTCTCAATTTTTCTTTCCTTTGGCTTTCGTCACACCAGCGTTGTTGATATTATTCTGGCCTGCTCTGCACATGCCTGTCTCAGAGCATTCCCTTTCTACCTAGTCAGTCTTCCCATAGACATCCAAATGCTTCATTCTCGTTTTTTTTTTTTTTTGTATTTTTAAGGGATGCCCATTATCAGCGTTTCTGGCTGCCTTATCTCAAATTCCAACCCAAAACTACAGAAATGCCTTATTAGTTACTACTTTTTCTTTGTCTTAGAAATCATCTGATCTTATATATTTATATTTTTCCTTGAAGAGTTAATTTGACATTATCTTCCCTGGGTTTTATGTGTGTAATACACATATCTGTATGTTTGTGTTGTGCTGGACTGCTTAATGTTACAGCTCTAGAAAACAAACCCACTGTATCTCTCAAAAGAAAGGTTTTTAAAAAACAAACAATACATCCTGCTTTCTAAAGAATAGAAGGGACACGGGTAGCAATTCGGTTTTTGAAAAATAATCAGCATGTGTGGTTTTTTTGTTTTTGTTTCTTGTTTTTTAACCAAAGGAATAAACTCAATAAAAGGTAGAAACTAGACTTGGGAATTGTAGCTTCTTGCTGCTGCATAAAATAAGCCCTTATCGGGCGAGAGAAAGGCAGTCAGTCTTTCTGCTGAGAAGGTGAGGTTCATTCAAGAGAAAAACAAGTGCTTGGTTACCTCCGAAATGCCCTAAAGGTGAAGTGCAGTTTTATTTCATCACCTCCACTCTCTATTTCTGACTGATAGTTCTCACAATCACAAAAAGCCAGCAGGGAAATTCCTAAAGAAATCGGAGCGTTTAGGAGCCTAAGCGCTGCCCTCTGCCGCAGGGCATGCTGGGTGGTTTTAAGCTAGTTTACTATTGGTTTGTTCTCTTTCTCCTCTGTCTAGTTTCATTTTCTTCTCTCCTGTCAACGGTTTTAAACCTTAATTTCTCATTCTATTCCCTGCATAGTGAAGAGTAGTAACTCTCCAGCCATGGAGATAATCTAACGTATTTTTTGAGGTCATATCATACAATGATTCATTGTCATTCTAGGGTGGGTTCCTTGTCAAACCGGAAAATATGATTGTCTCTACTTTTCACGCTTTTTTATTGATAATCATCAACTTAGAGCAAAGCATAAAACAGAACACATTTATTGGATTGGGTCTCTGTTAATGAATGATGGTGTCGGCTTCAGTGACCAACGTTTCATCCCACCTGGCTTCCTGCCAATGTGTGATGTTATGTTTCTTTTGCTTTTCCTCAATTACAGATTCACTGTAAAGGGTGACCTTCCTTCTATTTCTTGGTTGCTTTTCTTGGAGGGGAGTGTCCTGTTCATTGTGCAAGGTGAAATTATCATGTCTTTCCTTATGCTTGTTCTGTTCTCTCTATGATCCACTGGAGAACCATTAGTCATTAAAAATGAAATATTTTCAGAAACCATGCCCAATTTTTTACATATTTGGAGTTATATTAAGTTATGTACTAAAAAACAACAAGAATAATACTATTGAACAATGTAAATAAAACCAAATTCGTGATTAGAGAATGGTGAGGCTGTGTTAATTCTCTTTTGTTTGCTGTGTTCGCTAGGATGTTACAAAGAAACAGAACCATCAGGGTATGTATCTGTACATATGGGCATACATGTGAATATCCATACATTATCTGTACACATATATTTGTATGTATACATTATAAAGAATTGCTTCACACTTACAGAAGCTGGCAGTTCCCAGCATCTTCAGTTCTCGGCATATTGGAGAGCGAGGGGATCTGAAAGTTTAAGCATCTTGAAACCCAAGAAGAATTAATATTTCAGTTTGCCTCTGAGGCAGGAAAAGACAGATGTCCCTTGTGGAGTCCAACAGAATGACTTCTGTTTTATTCATGGAAAGATAAACCTTGTTCTCTTCAGGCCTGTGGCTGTATAGATGGCCACCACATTCATAAGACAAGCTAGCTTAGTCATCCTATCTGGATGCTATGGGTATCTCCAAGTCCCTAACAGGAACACCAAGAATAAATATGTTCCTCAACTTGCGGAATTCTTAGGTCCCAAAAGACTCATCATAAGTTGAAAATGCATAAGACAAAAGGAATTTTGTATATAAAGCCTATCAAAACAAGTAGCTAAGCAGCACTCTAAAGAGAACTTGCTTACACTTTGTGATCACGTGACAGCAGGTGTTTGGCACTGCCCCAAGCATGAAAGAATAGCAAAGTGATTATCGCTATCATAGGAATATCAAAGTTCATCTACTGTAAAGATAAAAATTCATACATTATTGAAAATTGAACTTTCTATATTGGACTAGTGGCCTAATGAGGTTAACCCATTAAGTTAACTATCATTCCAATTGTTGGAAAATAATAATACAACCTACATTGCTTTATATTTGATCCTCGGCTTTCTGTACTATCTTCTACTCATTTTTTTGTCTCCTTGGTGTTTCTAAGTGCTCTTTTCTCTTTGATCTGTCTTTGTTATATGTTCATTGCTCCTCCTGCCCATTCCTTGTATTTTTCTGAAATCCTCCTTTTCTCGTGGAGTCCTCTCTCACTACCTCTTCAAATCTTTTACCAGACAGACTGGCTGCATGTGAAATCTTCTAGAATCCCAAAACTGCTCCCCCCACACCCTTCTATTTGCTGTCCTTGTTCTCTGCTTTACTCTCTTGTTTGGCTAGAACAAATCCTTGAGGAACTTTTCAAGATGATGGTAAAAAGCAAATATTCTTAGTAGACTGACCTCAAAAAATGAAACTAATAGAAGAAGACAAAGGAGAATCAGTCAGGACACTTATATGGGCAAAGAATGAACAAAAGTTCTCCCCCAAAGTGCAAAGCCAAAACCTTCCATACAGCACTATATTAAAGGGTTGCCTCACAATAAAGGGAGTCATTGATCAACAGAATGATGATATGGCCTACAGAATGGAACACAATACTGGTACCTAGTCATTGTAAGGCCACAAAGATGCAGACTCTCTTAGCCTTCTGTTGATGATAAGGGAGGATCTCTAACTTTTTTCAGGGTTGAAACTGGGATGTTGTATGGACTTAGGAAGGCTGGAATACAGGTCAAAGGCATTGGGAAAGGCAAAGGGAAAGGCAGGCAGATGATTGGCAGGAGACCTGGAGAAATTCCATTAGAAGCATCCTAAATTTCCAGAAAATATGTCTCGGAAAGCTTCCATTAGAAGCATCCTAAATTTCCAGAAAATGTCTCGGAAAGCTCTAGATATGTAGTCTTTAGGCCAGTAGCATTAGCATTTTTCTTTTTTTTTTTTTTACTGTGTTGGAAGCCATGGGAATACTTATTAACAATTTGTTTTATCAAATTGGGTTATCCTGTTGTACGTTAAGGTAAATCTACTTTAGATCATAATGAATTTGTCTAAAGTGAGTAGCGTGAAAAAAAATCAGTTTGAGATTAGAAAGCATTGCAAGATTTATTAACATACCAAAGGTTAAGACTTCAGGAGCAGAGAGTTGGATATGTGAACCATTTCTATTTCTTGACATTTTTAACCATAGAAGTCACGGAAGAGCTGGTGCTTCCTTTCTTGGTTCTGGAGAGAGGTATCTCATGTGACTGGGCTCACCCATTCAGGAGTTGGTGGACTGTTCAATATAAAAGGCCTTCCCAGCCTTTCCTTTCTGCCTGTCCCTTTTGAGGGCCACATACTGAAGACAGTATCAGCCTGGGTTCATGAGTAAAAGTTAATATCTGTTGAGGGTAGAAAGGTCTTTGTGCCCACCAATTTCCAGGAAAAAAAGGAATGTGAATCACTCAGGGGTGTCTCCCAATAGAGAAAATCAAATACCTTCATTACATCCAGAAAGCCAGGAGGATATATTGTTGGTTTTGTTTTTGTTTTTGTTTTTTTTTTTGGCAGGTGGATTTCTTCTTTTTTTTTCCTTCGTTCTGGTCAACGCTGCTCATTCTGGTCTTGCCCGCTCACTCTGATCGGCCCTGCTCGCTCTGGCCGCCCTGCTCGCTCCAGCCGGCCTCGTTCGGCCCCCCTCGCTCCAGCCAGCCCTGCTCACTCTGGTCGGTCCCACTTGCTCTCTCCAGTCCAAGGATTCGTTTATTATTATTATTCATAAGTACGCTGTAGCTGACTTCAGATGCACCAGAGGAGGGCATCAGATCTCATTACGGGCAGTTGTAAGCCACCATGTGGTTGCTGGGATTTGAACTCATCACCTTCGGAAGAGAAGTTGGGTGCTCTTACCATATCACCAGCCCAGGAGGATATATTGTTAATGACCCAGTCATCTTTTGCTATTTGTGGAGGGAGAAATCACCCAACCCCTCCATCCCCAAGAATGATTATCCTGGATTCTCCCTCTCTAGACTGTCCTCTTTAACTCCCAGTTAGTAGAAACCATGTTTAGTGGAGATGTTACACCTACTTTATTTATAGCCTACTGACCTCTATGCTATCTGGATCAGAGATTGTAAGATCCAACCAGAAATACCCCTATTTCAAACACGGGTTGTTCGTGCACCCCACGAATCACGAGACCTATCTTGATGCAAAAAGCATGAGGATTTTTAATCGGAGCTCCGGGACGACCCGTATCCCACACAGGGGACAGGGGGGTCGACCTCGTGGCTCGAAAATCAGGAGCTTTTATAACAATGGGGTAGGGGGGNAGGCAACCTCCTGGGGCATTGAGACATTTCACAGAGATATTCAGAGGGTGTTGGCTATTCTGTGATTGTTCCAGGAAAGGCTTGCCCCGTACCTAGAGCCATCAGTATTTTTAAAGGTTCACTTTCCCCCCTGACACAAGGGACTCTATTTTGTCTTTGGTTACATACTACTCTTTCAAGATCACACTAAATCCTAGGCCTTTGACCTGCAGAACCCACCTTCATGGCCACGTTTACTTTGTGAAGGAATTTCTATGTAGTCACATCTTAACTTTTATGGTACACCTGGAATGATTTTTGTCTGGAAACCTGGAATGGTGATGACTGTTTCCTGGAAACTTTTCCCCAAATTTTATTATGTTTATATATATATCAACATTAAACTGCCTGACATCAGACCTCCCAAAATTTTGTCCAGGCAGAGGAAGTCAAAGTTTTCATTTTTGTCTTTCGTGATTCCCTCTGCTGCTTGCCTTGACATCTGCAGAGATCCCCCCAAGTATCAGGTTGGGTTCCTGAATAAAGCATGCATACAAAAGACAGCCTCAGCCTGGGTTCCTGAGTGGTGTACACAAACTAAAGATAGTATCGAACAGCCCGCTCAAGAGTTAAGGCAGGAGAGTAGAAAGACGGAACAACCCAGACTTTTCTTGAGACAAAGAATAACTTCCTTTTTAAAATCAATTAATGAATACATTTATTTTACATCTAGCCATAATATCCCCCTCTCTCCTTTTCTACCAGTCCTTGATCCCCATCCCTCCTCCCCACAACCCAATACTCCTCTGTTTCTCTTCTGAAAGGGGGAGGCTGCCCATGGCTATCAACCAGCCTTGGGCTATCAAGTTGCCGTAGGATATCTAATAAGATAATTAAATGGATACTAGTAAGATATTTAATGGGATTCAGTAGTTTAAGAAACTTATATGACAGAAAGGGAGTCATTCTCACTGGTCTTGACTGAAGCGTTTTACCGACTCATCACCAGGGTCTTGCTCTAACCAAGTCTGTCTAGGCATATGGGCCTTCTCTTATGGAGAATGCTGGGATTTGTTTTGGAGAATTATGGCTGGCATGAATGGTCTTGCATTCAAACCCTCTGAGTGTCCCTGTGACTAGATGAATTAGTCAGCACATTTCTTCACTAGTATGAGCTTGCATAAGAAACTAAACCACATAGCTTAGAGAGTATGCTTAATTATTTACAGTTCTCTTGACCGTCATATTATTCTTGGTCTTGTTCATCATACAGTTGTGGATTGATCCTTTGCTAGCATTTGCTACCACCCAATCAAGATGTAGAAGAAAACAACAGACTAGCTATCATTACCTTATGCACACTGTCATGGAAGTAATAAGCAGAAGAATATTTGATTCTGGATTACTAACAGTCTTAATCAAATTATTTAATATTTCTGAGTCTTAACTTTCTTTAGAGAAACAGTTCTTACAATTGGTTTGTGGAGCTTAAAAGAGAAGGACTTGATAAGAGTCTGTGCTGGCTGGTTTTGTGTGTCAACTTGACACAAGCTGGAGTTATCACAGAATCTCCTCAAGGAATCTCCTTTGAGGAAATGCCTCCATGAGATCCAGCTGTAAGGCATTTTCTCAATTAGTGATCAAGTGTGGGAGGGCCCATTGGTGGGTGGTGCTATCCCTGGACTGGTAGTACTGGGTTCTATAAGAAAGCAAGCTGAGCAAGCCAGGGAAAGCAAGCCAGTAATATCCTTCCAGGGCCTCTGTATCAGCTCCTGCCTCCAGGTTCTTGCCCTGTATGAGTTCCTGTCCTGACTTCCTTTGGTGATGAACAGTAATGTGGGAATGTAAGCTAAATGAATCCTTTTCTTCCCAACTTGCTTCTTGGATGCAGGAATAGAAATCCTGACAAAGACAGAGTCCTAGTAACATTTGTATTGAGTTTTAGTTTAAAAAAAAAAAGCATCCCAGTTATATAAATGTTTATAAATATATTTATGTTTTAATCCCAGGTGTGGGATATGGGGCTGCTTAAGTTTGTCCACAGCCATTAACTATGATTATCTTGTGTTCTAGCAGGGCATGATCTTTGCCACCCCACCCCTGTGGCTGCTCCTGTTGCTTTTGCTAATGCTGGATTGCTAGTTTGCTGGGCGGCTGTGTATTCTGATGACAGAGATTGGACTTGCCCCAAGAAAAACAATCAGCTAGTAGTCTATTCTGTTGGCTGAAAGATGTCTACACCCTCTTTCCCCTCTAACCTTCTCTCGCTCCTACCTAGTGTTGAGGGGTTGGAAGAGATTAAAGTGGAATGAGGGTTGGAAAGCAGGTAGATATTTAAGAACCCAATGAAATATTAAGGCAAACTCTTCCACAAACAGTTGTAGGAGTTACTAGACTGTTCCTACACGTTCAGGAGACTAGCCTTGTACTCCTGATGTTTGAAACTCTGCCATCTGAATACTGGAATGGCAGGTGTGTGTCACCACACCCAGCTAAGAGAAAGCATGCAGTGCACAGCAGTGACATTTTTCTCTTTGTGGAGAGATCTTAACTTTGCTTCAGTGCAGTGTTCCAGAGTCACACCTTGTTGTCAAGGGCTGTTGAGTGGAATAGTTGTTTATCCATCATCTGTGAGGTGATCCTGAGACTTTCCTTCTCCCCAATAGGATAGACTATGCAGGAAGAGTCCGTCCCACCGATACAAAGACAGCTAAGGCCCCAGAAATTTAAAAAGCTGCCATGTACTTGGATAATTTCTAAAGTTTATCTCTCTCCTTTTCTATTTATTCTTCGCCAGTGATCTAATATCAGAAATAATTTCTATTCTTTTTTTTTTAATTTAAGGCTTACGTTTATGTCCTACAATATACTATAAGTATTTTGTGTACATTCCAGTTGTTTGCTATGATTCTGTAGATTCAGTTAACTATATTTTATCTATTTGTTCTGAAATGTCTTTGCTGATTGGTTTTAGCCCGAGTGACTAATCTAAGACTGACAATGGGTTACTGAAATCACCCAGTTTTGTCTTATCAGCACCCACTTGTCCTTTCATTTCCATTAATGTTTCTCTTATGAGACAGGGAGCCCTAATGCTTAGCGAGGGTGTCGTGCAACTGCTTTGCCTTTTGATGAATTGTTCCCTTTATGAATTTGTAGTGTGGTATTTTTCTCTTCTAATCTTTACTTCAAGTTACTTTATCACATAGAAATGTAACTGGTATGATTATAGCTTCCATTTTCTTAGTATTGATTCCTGTCCACTTCCAGTCTATGCCTGTGTTAGTGAGGTCTTGTTTTTAATTCCATAGTTTAATTGGTGTTCATTTGGCTAGTGAAGACCATTTACATTTAGAATTATTACTGAGATAGCTTTGCAGATACCTGTAATCCTCTCTGTTTTTTGGTTGATGGTATTATTGGACTCCTTTTTCTTTCTCCCCTACTTGTGTTTGGCATTTTCTGGCGTACCTAGCTGAACATGATTTGTGCCTAAGTAGTTTTTAATCATTCATCTATCCATCTCATGATATTTATTGTTTCTTGTCTTGGTAAAATCGAGGGTGCTTTTGGTCATTGTGTACTTAAGATTCCTTTTAGTGTCTTCAGCAATGCTAAATTTGTGGCCATAAATTGCTTTATGTTGTTTTTGTTTTGAATTGTCTTTCTTCAACTTTAACTTGGGTGGATAAAGCAACCTTAGTTGGCAGTTTACTTTCATGACTTGAGGTATATTCCATTTTTTCCTGGCTTTTGGGTTTCCTACTGGAAGGTGTGATGTTTAGCCTTTGTGAGTTGACACACTTTCCTTATATAGTTTTTCATGTGTGTGTGTGTGTGTGCGCACATATGTGTATATGTATGCATATATATATATATATATATATATATATATATATATATATATATATATGTGTATACACATATATTTAGTTTGTGGTTTGACATTGTGATTACACTGTTTGTGTAGAGATTCTTCCTAGGTCATCTCTAGTTGGACTTCTCAATGCCTACTGTATTTGGATATTCATTTACTCCTTTAGATTTGAAGAAACTTTACTACAGTTTCACTGTGTAGATTTTCCATGTCCCTAATGTTTTTCTAGTT
>LR749535.1:297145-359151 GCA_902729485.2 Mus minutoides
GCTGTATTGACTTCTTCCTATGTGATTGGTAAATAGTTTCCCTGTCTCTAGATAGTTTTCTGAATTCCCACTGAAATTCAAGAATTCTCCAAGACCGTTGGAACACTGAAAAGCTTAGCTTATGTCAGGATTCATTCTGTGCTTAATATAAAAATTCCTACTAAATAAACACATAGATCCATACGCCAGACTGTGCAGGAATAAATCTGGTTGTGAGAATGTCTACCCAGGAGAAAGAGTTTCTTTTGAAACCCATGTGTCTCATGAGTGCTTGTAGGTTTTTAGGCCTGCCAAGCTCTGCACTGGGATGTCCGTGGCAAGCACCCACTTGTCCTTTCATTTCCATTAATGTTTCTCTTATGAGACAGGGAGCCCTAATGCTTAGCGAGGGTATCGTGCAACAGCTTTGCCTTTTGATGAATTGTTCCCTTTATGAATTTGTAGTGTGGTATTTTTCTCTTCCAATCTTTACTTCAAGTTACTTTATCACATAGAAATGTAACTGGTATGATTATAGCTTCCATTTTCTTAGTATTGATTCCTGTCCACTTCCAGTCTATGCCTGTGTTAGTGAGGTCTTGTTTTTAATTCCATAGTTTAATTGGTGTTCATTTGGCTAGTGAAGACCATTTACATTTAGAATTATTACTGAGATAGCTTTGCAGATACCTGTAATCCTCTCTGTTTTTTGGTTGATGGTATTATTGGACTCCTTTTTCTTTCTCCCCTACTTGTGTTTGGCATTTTCTGGCGTACCTAGCTGAACATGATTTGTGCCCAAGTAGTTTTTAATCATTCATCTATCCATCTCATGATATTTATTGTTTCTTGTCTTGGTAAAATCGAGGGTGCTTTTGGTCATTGTGTATTTAAGATTCCTTTTAGTGTCTTAAGCAATGCTAAATTTGTGGCCATAAATTGCTTTATGTTGTTTTTGTTTTGAATTGTCTTTCTTCAACTTTAACTTGGGTAGATAAAGCAACCTTAGTTGGCGGTTTACTTTCATGACTTGAGGTATATTCTATTTTTTCCTGGCTTTTGGGTTTCCTACTGGAAGGTGTGATGTTTAGCCTTTGTGAGTTGACACACTTTCCTTATATAGTTTTTCATGTGTGTGTGTGTGCACACATATGTGTATATGTGTATATGTATGCACATATATATATATATGTACATATGTGTATACACATATATTTAGTTTGTGGTTTGACATTGTGATTACACTGTTTGTGTAGAGATTCTTCCTAGGTCATCTCTAGTTGGACTTCTCAATGCCTACTGTATTTGGATATTCATTTACTCCTTTAGATTTGAAGAAACTTTACTACAGTTTCACTGTGTAGATTTTCCATGTCCCTAATGTTTTTCTAGTTNATATGTGTATACACATATATTTAGTTTGTGGTTTGACATTGTGATTACACTGTTTGTGTAGAGATTCTTCCTAGGTCATCTCTAGTTGGACTTCTCAATGCCTACTGTATTTGGATATTCATTTACTCCTTTAGATTTGAAGAAACTTTACTACAGTTTCACTGTGTAGATTTTCCATGTCCCTAATGTTTTTCTAGTTTTTGTGTGTTTGTTTTGTATATGGTGTGTGTGTGTGAAGTGTTTGCACACGAGTACATGTGGTTGTGTGTATGCATGCAGAGGCTACAAGATGTAGGAGAGAAAGGATCTCATTGAACCAGAAGCTGCTTTTTCAGCCAGGCTGAACAGCAGACACTCAGGATCTGCCTCTTATAAGCAGGTACCACCATGTCTGTTTTCTGTTTTTGTTTTTGTTTTTGTTTTTGTTTTAATGTGATATTGAGAATGTGAACTCAGTTCTTCATGCAGAGCAACCCTTACCAAACTGAGCCACCTCCCCAGTATGCCTTCTCTTTAGTTTTTATTTCATAACTTTCTTCTAGTCCGTGGACTCTTAAGTTTTGTCTTGGGATTATGTCACTCAAGCTCTTGGATGGTGTACATGCTTCTTAGGTTTTTTTTTTTTCTTTCAACTTGATACAACTTAGAATCACCCGGAAAGAGGGAACCTCCACTGAGAATATGCTTTCAATAAGTTTAGCTTGTAGGTAAACCTCTGGGGAATTTTCTTGATTAATGATTGATGTGGTCGGTTCAGTACCCTGTTGGTGGTTCTGAGTTGTGTAAGAAAGCAGGGTTAGCAAGTCATGGGGAGCAAGCCAGTAAGCAGCATGCCTTCCTGGTCTTTGTTTCAGCTCCTGCCTCCAGGTTCCTGCCCTCATTTTTATTCATGATGAACTTCAACTGTAAAGTGAAATGTCCTACCCAAATTGTTTCTTGCCATAGTATTTATTACAGCAGCTGAAAGCTAACTAGGGCAGTGTGGTATACTTACCTCTTTATCGTTCTTAACTAGTATTTCTTGATTTTATCTTTTATCTATGACATCATTATCCTTTCATGTTCAGGAGATGTCAGGTAACACTAAATAGGGAGCACTAAGGTGAGGCAAAGCCCACTTCTCCATTCTCCTGACCAAACAGGCTGATCCTGTCTTGCCTGTAGCAGCACCCCACTGGCAGCAGCTTCTTTAAACCCTAGTAATTCATTCCTTGAGACAATGTTGGGATCTGGACTACCACAAATCCCAAGGATGGTTTGTAGGCCAATGTTGGAACCATATGCTGGGAAAAGTTAGATTTCCTTTAGAAATCAGTAAACATATCAAGTAAAACTATGTGTTAAAATTAAAACAAAACAGAACAGTAAAAACTAAACTACTTTAGAGGTCTGATCTTATCTCCTTAGTCTAATAATACAAGATACAGTGATCCCCAGAGGGTTCAGCCAGGCAAGGAAGTTTTATGGGTGCTTCTACTTTGGTTTATGCCATGTGGTTAAATTAACCAAGATGGCGATGAAGTCATGTGGCATTTATGATGTCTTTACCAAAGACGTCATGCAAGTCACATGGTTACTTTCTGCTCAAGGTGAGTTCAGCTCTATGGTAAATTAAACCCATCCCGCATCTTCCCAATGGGGTCCACAACTTGCCAACTGTTATACTCTTTTCAGCAGATAGATCCCAAATATCAAAATAAAGAAACAGATGAATGAATTCAATGAATTTAAGTTCAAGGAAGAAGAGCCCATATGGAGCCATTAGAATGGCTACAATCGGCATCTCTCACAGATAGCTTCTATCGATGGAAAGAGAAGAGATTTAAGCACCATCTAAGTTTACTTTAAGATAAATGTTGGTGTGCCTCACTCTCAAGGTTATTGAAGAGACAAGGGAAGTATGGGAGATAAAAGTGCTTTTTAAAAAAAAAAAAAAAAAAAAAAAACCAGAGGTTTGTCTTCATGTGGAGAATAACAACTCAAATCGCCCTTCTACCATTGGGATCGAATTTCACCCTGACCAGAGTGAGGTAAAGTCCCTGTGGATAAGTGTTTGGATTAACAGTACTGTTTTAATAGCTGTTCTCAGGTCTCTAGTCACCAACCGGCTGACTTCTTAGGGAAGTTACATGAGTTTTGGTTCAAATGGAAGGCAAGAGCTTGGGACGATGACTCAGCGGATAAATACTGTTGGTGTTTGAGCATGATGACCTGAGTTGATTACCCTCAACCTATGGTGGAACCTCTGAAATTTGTCCTCTGCTTACCATATGTGCACTGTGGCATGTACACGCACACACGCACACACATCCCTTCTATACTGTTATATTTATACTTAAAACAGAAATACTGTTATACTAAGTAAAATCTCAGAGGGTAAGAAATATGGATAATTAAGTCATCCTGCTCAAGATGTTTTTAACCTTTATTGTCCCATAATTGAACCATCATGTCACCTCTGGTCATATAAAGAATAAGCTGTTAAAGTATCAATTGTTTTCTGTGCCTGGTGGAGATTCGTCTGTTTTCCTATGAAATGTTTCTATCAGTTCAGGCCAGGAGTGTCAAGACCGTGGATTGTTCCCTTCATATGGGGTGGGCCACGCCTGTCTTCTGAAGTTTTCCATGTCCTCAAATACAAGGTTGTCCTTGTTGAGGACAAAGATTTATCTCTGTTGCTTCATTCTTGAACTGGAAGGAGGTAGGGTAGGCAGTGAGTGGTTATCATGTTTAACTGCAGTTGTAAGCAAAGCAGGCAAGCAGAGGAAACAGACACAAAGTGAGTGTAGACATACCAGAGATCATCCTTTTAGATCCATCCAAGGGGCCTAAGTGAGGGGGCAACACTTTGGAGCAAAAGAAACTTCTGAGTCTCTCTTTAAAGACTGATTAGAATTTTAGTTGTATTCATCAAGTAGATTAATGCACAGTGACTCAAAGTCAGTCAGAATGGTACAGACATGGTGAAAGAAAAGGCCCAATAAGGATCAGAGAATTTGAAGATCCTGCAGGCTATTCCATTCCAAAAATTCTTCATATTTTTTTCTATTACAATAGTCTAAGGTTTTACCACTTTGTGTAATTTCTTTGGAAACTGTTCATGATTTTTATGAAGTTAGACATTGGAGATAATTAGAAGTTCTATTCTGGTGGAAGTATAGAAGTCCTGTAATTACACATCATGTACTGCAGTAATTATCTTTACTTATATGCTCTGCCCTGTGGCCCAGAAAGCCTGCTTTATTATTATAGGGTGAGTGCTGAAAACCTCGTGGAAGGAAACATTTGTAACGAGTCTTGCTCTCTTCCTCAGTGGAAGGGAGACAATAGGGAAGTCCCAAGTCATGTTGCCACAGTTCTCTCGTTCTGTACACAGCATGGTTTATTTACCTTGAAGATTTTGTGAGCAGGAGGAGAGGTTAAGAAAGATGCATTTAGCAAGAGACAATAAGGCAATCTCCATTACAGCCCTTATATTAGTTAGGGTTCTCTAAAGGACAGAACTGATAGAAAGAACATCATATGTGTGTTTTATTTATTAGAGTGTAAGCCACTCTAATAAAACAAACATACATGCATATGTGTATACATATGTATATGCATGTATATACTATGTATACATATGGATATAGTATGAATACATATTATATACACATATATGTGTGTATAAATACACACATATGAATATATATACATAAACACACACATATATATATACATACACATATACAAATGTATACATACTATAGCCTTATGTATACATAGTATATACATGCATATACATATGCATACCCATATATGTGTATGTTTGTTTCATTAGAGTGGCTTACAAGCTATGCTCAGCTGGTCCAACAATGGCTATCTCCTTATGGAAACTCTATGAATGTGATAATTGGATTTCTCAGCTGATCTTCAGTATATATTGGAATCCCAAAGAAGTAGCTTCTAATATAAGGGAAGGAAATCTTTTACTTGAAGAATGGTTTGACTCAGATCCTCTCTTTCTTGAGTTCTCTTTCCCCACCATCATCCAAGTATAACAGTTGGTGCCAAACCCTAGGATAGAGGGGTCATTTAAGTGGATTGACATGTGTGAAGCTTCTGAGCCTTTGTCACTGTGCTAATTAAATTCACTTTCAAGCCTCTTTATCCTTTAGCTTGGAGCTTGAACAGTACACTGAGGGGAGACTCCCTACCCTAGAAGTTTCTGCTTCACATTCAGTAACAGGTGTTTTACATTTCCTGAACACCCCATCAACAGCAACTAAAGGGAGAAAGGGCAGGAAAGTTAAGGCATCTGGAACTTGAAGCATCTGACCACATTGCACCTGCGGGCTTGGCTAGCTTTCTCCTCCCTAAGAAGTCCAGGACACAAGCCTAGAGAGTAGTGCTCTCCACTTTTAGGGTATGTCCTCCCACCCCAATTAAGTTAATTGCTCACAAGCAGCCCCAGAATCTTGGATTAAAAGCAATTGTAGACCCTGCCAAGTTGATAATCAATATTATCTACCATATTAGGACCATTTGTCTCTATCATTGAGAGTTCTTATCCTCCATCATTAGAATATATTGGCCTTCATCATTGGGACTTCTAGTTCTCCATCCTTAGGAATTCTTGTCCTTTATTATCAGGACCATTTTCTCTGTGATTAGGTCTTCTTATCCTCCATGGTTGAACTTTTTGTCTTCTTCAATGCGGAACTTTGGTGAGTCCCTTTTAATTTCCACAAGTACTTCTTTCTATCTCAACAGAGTAAATCCAAAGACAAATCATTTAGGTCACAGGTTATTCTCAACTTCATTCAGACATGCTTATTCTCAGGAAACTAAAAATTTGGTTTTGGTGTCCAAGGTGGCTTTGGCCACTTGCCAAAGGGAGCTGGAAGGTCACAATGATGTTTGTTTCTTCTTTGTGTGTGCGTGGGTGTGTTTCTAGATTTACCAAAATCACCCAACAAAAAAGCCTTGTCTGGAGTGCAAGTTTGCATTGGTAAATAGTCCAGAGTTCTTTAAATTCAGATTTTCTTTCTATTCCTGGCCTGCATGGTAAGGAGCTCTTTTGACCCTGCCTGAATAATAATGTATTGAGTTCCCCCCCCCCCAGAATTTATATACCTCTGGAAATACTTTCCTCTTTTAGTAAAAGCTCCTTTGATCTTTTCTTTCACTTAAAAAATTCTAGCCTGGAACTTAGCACTTGCTTCCACTTTTCACAATGAGCAGGAGTACAATGTGCAGGTGACAGTGTCGGTACCTGCAGTTTTCCTTCCCACACTGCAAGATGCATAAATATACACTGTGAATGGAAGGTTCTGGGAAGAGGATTGATTCATCTTCCACTGAACCGTCTGCAAGGCTGATTGATTAGAACTTCCAAGGTTTGGGACATGTTGGAATGTTGTGAAGCCAGGATCTGATTAAAATGTGTCTTAGGCATCTTTAGCCCCCTTTTAGCCATTTTTTCCCCGCCTATGTGTCTGCTCCCTGGGATCCATAGGCAGGATTGAGCACTGTAATACCCGACAGGTCATGCATTTACCATGTTCCAATACCTTAAAGAAAGAATAGCTAACCCATTATAATAGAGCCTAAGACGGGCAGGACCTCCTTCTCTACCTCTGACATGTAGCATAGGTTACATCACTAGCAAGGATTGCTTCCACATGATGCAGGACCTTGCTTCTGCTTGAAATCTGACTTTGCCTGTTGAGACTGAAGCTTCTTCCTTCAGATGCTCACTGTGCTTCCTGCTATGACATTAATAAATTCCTTGTGTTTGACTGCTCTTTTCTTTATCCTTCCTTCCTTTCTCACCCCCAAATTTAACACAAACACATAAGACCCATTCCACCTTGTTTCCTTTGGAAGTGGGGGCAGTTATCAAAGGTAAGGCAAATGGGTGACCTGTCCTAGAAATCTAAACGACCCATTTTCCTCTTGTTATATGTGATCTTACAGTTGAATCAAGAATCTCAACATAAAGACCTGAAACCTAGAATCTGGTAGAGGAGAAAGGGAATAAGCTTCAGTTTATAAGCGAAGGAAATGAATTTTGGAACAGGAACCTGATATGGCACAAGCATTAAGACCAACAATTGACAAATGGGACCTCATAAAACCTAAAAAACGTTTGGACAACAAAAGATGCCATTATTTGACTGAAGAAGCAGTCTAGAGAATGGGAAGAAATACTTATCACGTATTCATTCAACAGAGGGTTAGTTTCTAGAATATTAAAAAAAAAACAAAAAACAAAAAACAACTAATCACCAAATAACCCAATTAAAAACCAGGGAAAGAAATCAGAAAGAGAGCTCCCCAGAAATAAAATACAAATGGCGTAACAATTTTTTTTTAACTGTTCAGCATCCTTAGCCATTAGACACATGCACCTTAGAACTACTTTTGGATTTCTTCTTACTTCAGTCATAATGGCTAAGATAAAAAAAAATGACAGAAAAATACTGGCTGTAGATGCAGAAAAAAAGTAGAATGTTTATTCAAAAATTTATTCAAGATGTTTATTACAAACTAGCACAGTGACTATGGAAATCACAGGCTTCCTCAAAATGCTATAAATAGATCGATTGTGCCATCCAGCTCGATCTCTGCTGAACACATTTCCAAAGAACACTGTTCTAATACAGAGGCTTACTCGTTCATACTTGTTGATGGCTGTTCACAATAGCCAGGAAATGGAAGCAGCCTCGATGGCCATCGGCCGAAGAAGGGATAATGGAAACAGAAGCTGTGGGTACAATAGAAATGTCTTCATCTATAAAGGAAAATAAAATTAGGAAGCTCTCAGATAAATCTATAGACTTGTAAATAATCATCCTGAGAGAGGTAGTCAGAAGATAGAAGGGACCATCCCCATTATAGTTCTGTTTCCCACCTCCTGATGGGGTCCATGTGAGAGATAGAGCCTTCCCTGGGCTTTCTGTGTCTGGTACATTATTGGCTTTCTAATTTCCCTGTTATGATCTTAGTATCCCTAAAGTCTCAATTCATGGCAATAAGTTTAATGTCTGACACCTTCTACTCTCAGGAATATGTCACTTATCGGTCTGCTTCATTGGTGATGCTGGGCAGGTATCACTGTTCAAAAATCCAAAGTCATTCTCCACTCTTAAAATGGAATCAAAAGCTGTTTGTCAAACGGCATCTCCGAGGGAAAGGAGACACCTAAAAATATGAATTTACATGCTCTGGAGTAACAAAGTAGATCAGAGCTTGACCTCAGCACTGGGTATTCTAGCCTTTCGTCAAAAAATAGGCATGAGGAGGGCCCTTTACTACAAGGACTTTTGTATCTCTTAGCCCTGGAAAACTTCTATTGTATTCTGTTCCACTGATTTTTTTTTCAAACTTGTATTTCTATTCTGGAAGTAAGATTTAGATGTTGCTTCTCTTGGTAGGAGTTTCTAATTTTGCTTGATTTTTTTCCTTACTTTTTAACTGATTTTCTTGATTACATATTTCAAGATCTCCATTGAAATAAATAGCATGTATTATTTATCACGTTTTCAGAAAACATTGCTTTCCCTGCATTTTCTTATTAGCAATTTACCCGTGTTCTAGTGTTATGGGCATGGTGACTTCTTTTTCTTTCTCAGCATTGTAATTATGGGATTTCTACTTTTGACATTTTCCCCTTCTCATTCATTGCCATCATCTTCTTCCAGTCCTGTTCTCTCTCTCTCTCTCTCTCTCTCTCTCTCTCTCTCTCTCTCTCTCTCTCTCTCTCTCTCTTCCTCTCTCTCCCTCTCAAGTTTATTCTGCTCACATGTTATGTTTTGTGACTCCCTGGCTCTCGGTTCATATCTGACATGGGGATGTCTGCAAACCTAGAGGAGGTTTGTAGCCTGATGGGCTTTTCTACTGTGTCAAGAAGCTTTCTGATAAAGACTCCATGGAACAGGCCATCCAGTCTCTCTGCCCCGTCGCTGATGTTCTGAGAATAGGTCAGGGTACAGATGAGACACCACTGTTATCCTGGCAAACGCTATCTTGTTTCATGTGATTATGGAAACATCACTCCCTTTGTTTAGCTTGATTCAAGTCCTGGCTGTTGCCTGGTAGACCTAGGGAGAAAGAATAAAGTTCTGACTTTCTTTTTTGTTTGTTTGTTTATTGTTTTTGTTGGTTTTTTTTTTTCAAGACAGGGTTTCTCTGTGTAGCCCTGGCTGCCCTAGAACTCACTCTATAGATCAGACTGGCCTCGAACTCAGAAATCTTCCTGCCTATGCCTCCCAAATGCTGGGATCAAAGGCATGCACCACCACTGCCCACTGTCAAATTCTTTCTATTGACTTTCTAAGGAAAGAATAAAGTTTTGTCTTTCTGGGGTCAGAAGGGAGTGTCTTCCTCTAGCATGTCTATTAGCACTCCAGTTCTGTAAGAATGACCTCAAATACTGAGTATGGTGTCTTATTAGTGAATTATAGGAATTAAATAGAGAAGAATTGGAAGCATTAAAACTATAGCTCATGGCTATGTAAACTGACCTTTATGTAGAATTGCTTAACTATATGTTTGGAGAAATATTTATTTATTTATTTATTTATTTATTTATTTATTTATTTAATGTTTTGCAAGGAATTTAAGACTGTCTTAAGGATCACGGGAACGGTCATTACCTACATTTAATGTTTCATTTACTGGGTTTTGATTTGCTTAAGGAGAGTGAAGACTATAAGTGCTCACTAAAAAAATAGTTTGAATAGTTAAAAATGCCATATAGAGAAACAAACCTGTCAGTTGTATTTTGAGGTTGTATAAAAATAAATGATTTTTATGTACTGAAAAGATTTACCACATGGAAAGAAAGTAATGCTTTATGCTATTTGCAGAAAATATAAAAATGTGTTTCTCATAATTATTTCAAGTTCCTACTAGTAATAACCTGTCTTTAGTTTATAATAACGATGCAAGACTTTCTTTCCAAATTCCTTTGTGGGACTGAAAAATATCTTTCAAACCACCACCCACGACTCTGCTCTCCAAGAACTTGCTAATTGTCTCTAAACTGTATTGCTCGGTAGAGTTTTTAAACCAGAGTAGCTTCTTTGGGGTTGTGTATTTTCAACAGAAGGGTATAATTTTAAGGATTTTCATAACTTAATGGTAAGCATAACATTACTTTCAAAATAAGATTAATGATATTAAAAGTATGAAAATTGATTCCCAGAAAAACCAAAGGTTAACTTCTACATAGGTGCCAACAATATCCACCTTCAGAAGGAACAGCGGTACTTATGAGTGGGTTTGTTTCTGAGGGTTTAAACAACAGAAATCTTATCTTCTCACAGGTTTCAGGCTGTAGAGTTGACGATGAAAGGGCCTCAGGGCTGGTCTCGTGCTTGGCCTTTCTCCATGGCTTTCAGATGCCCATCTTCCTCTCCATATGTCCTTTGTCTTGCTTTCTCTTCCCATGTGCCTGTCCAAGCTTTCTCTTATCAGGACACACATTACAGTGGATTGGTGCCCTACCAACATTTTACCTAATTTTATATTAATTACCTCTCAAAGCTATATTTACATAGCATAATAGTCTGTGGGTCTGTGTGTCAGATGTTAATACTTCATCATACAAAGTTTGAAATGGGAAAATGCAGGCCACAATAATACAATTATGAGTGGACTTATTTATCTTTATTCTATTCTACTTTTTAACTTCTTTCTCACCCCCCTCAGAGGTAAACAGATATATCGTGGACTCTGGCACACAAAGTAACAAGTTCCAAATTTGTGGGTAGACACATAACACATAATAAGTTTAACCGAATAAAATCACAGCATTTGATCAAAACATGTCACAGTGAATGGGAAGGACCATGGTCACATGGGCTACCATGGTGTGCTCAGTAAAGCACACTTATAATTGTATTTGCTGTTTTTCAGCAATGCAAAGTAGAAAGATCAACTATTCTGTGGAGTTGGCATTCATAGTTAAGAGCACTCATTAGGCAGTCTCCAAGTCTTATGAAATATTTAATAACATCATGAATAATATGTTATAACATTGCAACTACTAGAAAAAACTGAATGGAAAACACAATTTAAATGTTTTAATGCTTTTCATAAAATTTGTATCATAATTTATAGTTTCTAGACTTTGCCACATAATTATATAATAATTTTTGGACTAATATCCCTCATGTCTTCATTTTTATATACTGGTGATTGTGTTTCTAGTTTTCATGATGCACAATTATGAGAAATTATTTTTTATCATAAAATTATTAAAAATTGTATAACTTTTAATGGGAAATATGATGCCTGTATTAGTGAAACGCTGAGGGATCCAGTCTTTGCTATGGCTTAGTGTATCTGCAGAGATAGACGTAAGACAGAGTCTTTCTCTGAGTAGTTTATATTCAGTCTAGGAATAAAATTCTCCCCTCTCAGTGTGTCAACATTCCCTTCATGGAAGGAAGTATAAGCATCAGATGCTGTGTACCTATGAGTTAGCCTTCTTGGGCATTTAATAGTAGCAAAATTAACCTCTAGGTGTTATTATTCTTTCTTTCTTTCTTTCTTTCTTTCTTTCTTTCTTTCTTTCTTCCTTCCTTCCTTCCTTCATTCTTTCGTTCCTTCATTCTTTCTTTCTTTCTCTCTCTCTTTCTTTCCTTCTTTCCTTCTCTCTTTCTTTTTTTCTTTCTTTCTTTCTTGCAAAATAAACTGCATCACACAATTTTGAAAGATGAGCAGAATACTTTAGATTTTCCTCTGTATATGTGGAAATAAACATTTGATGAAGTTCAAACAAGCAGCAGTCTCCCCTTGACTTTTACCTGTCTTAGGAATAGCCTTAGCCGGTGGAAGGTCAGGATAATTCCATGCTTATCTTGAAAGTCACCTGCTCTTTAAACATCAAGTAAAACTGGACACAGTGAATTTACACTCAAGACAAGAAAGATATGGAGAAGAGAATTCCTCTGTCAGAAACCAGCTGCAACCTCAGAAAGGGCAGTGTAGAATCTGGGATGCAACCAGTAAAGTTATGAAATTTGGTCATTGCTTGTGACAGTAAAATTTAACCTCTTCAAAATGAAATCATTGCTGCCTTTAGTTACATCCCTTTGATGAAAGACAACAAACAATAAAAATCTACAAATTATTTTATAAAAGATATAGCAGTGGGCTAACGGTTTGAGGTGTCAGAGTTTTATATTTAACATCAGCGTGATGTACTATCAGAATTATAGCCAAATATGTGTGTATTACAAAAAATTAAAAATGATAATAATATGAGCAGATGTTTGTGGCAAGTGAGTTTGAATGATGCTGAAGTTTTCATTACTTATAAAATATATGGGAAAAATAGGAGTTTAGATGTATGTGATAAAACTTTAGATCAATATAAACAAATAGTAAAGATCTGAGATATATCTAAGGGCCCAAAACGGGTTTGGTTTGGGCCCAAACCAAAGCTTACTCATGAATATTGTACTGGAATTCATGGCATGGATTTTAATTAACCAAAAATCTCTAATAGAAATGATAAATTTGAAATGTACTTGCCTTCCAGTCTAAGCCAGTGCCCTGAGTGGACCTTAAGCGCTGGATCTGCACTCATTCCCACAATACCCAGAGGAAGCTCAACTCCCAGGTACTCTAACATGCCCAGGATCACATGTGAGGAGGCCCCAACACCAGGAATGATCGGGACTCCTGGGATTCAGGGACACAGGACTCCCCTCCTGGCCAGTGGCACAGGTTCCTTCCAGTCTGAGCTAGTGCCCTGAGCTCTGATATGCCCAGGATCACATGTTTTCAGGATCACAGAGGCAGCTTGACTCCCAGGAGCTCTGACACACCCAAGATCTCAGGATCACAGAATCCCATTATCATAGGATTACAAAGACAGCTGGACTCTGAGAAGTTTTGACATAACCAGGATCACAGGAGGGTAGGGGTTCAGTCAGAGACAGCAAGGGCAGGTAGCACTAGAGATAATTAGATGGCAGGAGGCAAGTGCAAGAACAAACATAAGCAACAGAAACCAAGGTTACTTGGCATCATCAGAACTGAATTCTCCCACCATAGCAAATCCTGGATACCCCAACATACTGGAAAAGCAAAATTCAGATCTAAAAACACTTCTCATGATGATGATAGAGGACTTTAAGTAGGACATAAATAATTCCCTTAAAGAAACACAGGAGAACACAGGTAAACAGCTAGAAGCCCTTGAAGAGGAAACAATCCCTTAAAAAATTACAGAAAAACACAATCAAACAGGCAAAGGAAATGAACAAAACTATCCAAAATCTAAAAATGGAAATAGAAACAATAAAGAAATCACAAAGGGAGACAACCCTGGGGTTAGAAAATCTAGGAAAGATATCAGGAGTCATAGATGCAAGTATCACCAAGAGAATAAAAGAGATAGAAGAGAGAATCTCAGGTGCAGAAGAATCCATAGAAAACATTGACACAACAGTCAAAGAAAATGCAAGAAGCAAAAAGCTCATAACACAAAACACTCAGGAAATCCAGGACACAATGAGAAGACCAAACCTATGAAAAATAGGTATAGAAGAGAGGGAAGATTCATAACTTAAAGGGCCAGGTGGTGAGCCCAGAAAGTCTGCTGAACACAACGATGTTGACATCTACCCCACATGTCAAGGCCCCAAGTACCTCTGAAGGCTGGAGTGCCAACTCACCCATCTCTATCGGGCCACTGACAGTGAATGCTTAGGAGACCATCAGTCCCTGGAGGCAGACCCCAATCCTAATCCCAATTTCTTTTACCCCCTTGGGAACTACTGAATTGTCTTCTTTGGGGACTTCTGCTGGTACCAGCATGAGCACCCCTGTACCTGAGCTTATAACCTCTCAGGAAGTTTTCAGCAAGACATCATTACTGCTTTCAGAATCATCAAATGTCCCTCCCCTGTCACTGCAGCCAATCCTGTGGCAGACAGAACTGTGGCATCTGCATCTACTTTTAAAGGGACCAGTGCACTCCCCGCCACTGTGACAACAAGCTCTGACGAGACAAATGGACCCTCTGGGCAACAGTAAGCTCCAAGACCAGTAGTCCCCCTGTCACCATGGCTACTGGGTCTCTGGGGCCCTCCAATGGGATATGCATGAACTCCCTACCACCATAGCAACCAGTTCTGTGGAGAGTTCCAATGTGGCCCGGGGCACTCCAGTCTCCAGCATAGAAATATTCACGACATCCACCTGTGATCCGATAACCACCAGGTAGTCACGCCAAGGATCAAGTGGCATGTTGCTGGTGCTCATGCTTATTACCTTGTTTGTGGTTTTGGTTCTCCTGGCGCTACTACTGTTGTGGTACAAGAAGCGGACTGGGACCCTGACCCTGAGAAGAGGTGGAAAACGAAATGTGATGATGGATGTCTGGGCTGGGCCAACACCGTTTCCTGATGATCGGGCCCCAACTGTATCAGAGTTATGGGGCAACATAGACCCTGAGGTACCGAAGTCAGAAAGTTACAGGCAGCGGCCCTCGTTCACTACTTTCTTGGACAGACAGAAGTCTCATCACGGCTCTGTAGTACTAAAAGAGGCGAAGACTGTGTCAGGTCCCAACCTGAAGCGGGAGGAAGAGCCACTTATGGCCAGTAAGGCTGAAGCTGTGGAAACCCCAACATCTGACGGGCGGGCCACAAGCCAAAGATGAGGCTATGCCTCAATCTCAAGGAGCAACAGGTATTCATCCAACCTGCTCCTTAACCCTGGATCCTGCTGTCAGCTGCCGCACACTCTGCATTTGTGAATATTTGTGGACCAAATCCCTCCCTCCCTCCCTCCCTCCCTCCCTCCCTTCCTTCCTTCCTTCTTTCCTTCCTTCCATTCTTCATCTATGCATTTCCTTCCACCTCTCTTTCCCACCCCACTGTCTCCCCCCACACCCGTGCTCCCCTACCCACCCACTCCCACTTCTTGGTCCTGGTGTTCCCCTGTACTGAGGCATATAAAGTTTGTAAGACCTAGGGCCCTCTCTTCCCAATGATGGCCGCCTAGGCCATCTTGTGCTACATATACGTCTAGAGACATGAGCTCTGGTGTTACTGGTTAGTTCATATTGTTGTTCCACCTATAGGGTTACAGACCCCTTTAGCTCACTGGGTACTTTATCTAGCTCCTCCATTGGGGGCCCTGTGTTCCATCCAATAGCTGACTGTGAGCATCCACTTCTGTGTTTGCCAGGCACTGGCATAGCCTCATAGGAGACAGCTATATCAGGGTCCTTTCAGCAAAATCTTGCTGGCATATGTAATAGTGTCTGCATTTGGTGGCTGATTATGGGATGGATCCTCGGGTACAGCAGTCTCTGGATGGTCCATCCTTTAGTCTCAGCTCCAAACTTTGTCTCTGTAACTTCTTCCAGGGGCGTTTTGTTCCCAATTCTAAGAAGGAGCAAAGTGTCCACACTTTCGTCTTCATTCTTCTTGAGTTTCATGTGTTTTGCAAATTGTATCTTGGGTATTCTAAGTTTCTGGGCTAATATCCACTTATCAGTGACTACATATCATATGAGTTCTTTTGTGATTGGGTTACCTCACTCAGGATGATACCCTCCAGATCCATCCATTTGCCTAGGAATTTCATAAATTGAGAAGTCCTGAATCAACTGGGATTATAGGAAGATCCACGATGATAATCTTAGTTAACCCACATTTTCCCAAGGATCCCCCTTGGAATGCTAGGATTTGACAAGAAGATTGAAATGACAGGCCAGAAAACTCTCTAGGATGAAGCTGTGAAGTACATGCACACACCCCCTCCCCAGCAGGGGCCCCTTCAGGACTACCTCTCAGTTGCCACTTGCTTTGAGGCCAGCTTACATAGAGCCTGGACGGGCAACATTCAGCTTGCTCTTGGGTGAGCTGTGACCTGTGACTTTTCTCAGAGCACTCTGATTTGGGTCTGGCTGGTAGTTGCTGGAGGAAGCCTGCCAGAGATCGGTCACTTCTTGGGGTAGGGATGAAGAGAGTTTCTGGCTCCATGTAGTCCCTTCACCTGATGTATCCTACTTAGAAGTATATTTTGTGTGCAAGATAGGAAAATTGAGGTGATGGCTGTGAACAGTACTGGTGAGTGTAGACCATGGGAGAGAGCAGGGCAGGTGCTGGTGAGCTCGAAAGGGAGAGATGCAGGAGAGATCTCTTTGTAGTGCTCAGACAGGGTACAGCTAAAAACCTAAGTGTGTTTGTAGCTCCCACAAGAATGCTAATGTGATGGGGACTATATGTACCATCAAGTGTGAGTTCTTTAGCTAAGTTACTATATCCTTTCCTCAAAGGCTCCCTCCCACCAGCACATGCCACACCCACACCAAGCACACACCAGCAGGCACACATGTAAGAAGGGGAGAAGAGTCAGTTCAGTGCTGGGAATGAGTGGTGCAAACCAATGGTTTTCAAGCTTTCCCTTATAGGCTCAATTGTCTGTTTCTTCTTCCATCCCAAGACTGAAACCCTTCCCTTGTCTTGGGCGAATAAAAGCGAGTTAAAGACAGGTCCAGGGGGTGGGACATGGATGCCACAGACTCCCTAAGGGTCTGAGGTAGAGAGAGGGAACAGGCTTCTCACCAGACATCCTCTGGTACCAGCCCGGGCACATGGTTCTAAGGTGGTTGCTGGAGGAGATGGGCAAGAGGAAGCTATTGAGTCAGAGACTCTGTCCTTGAGAACAGACTGACCTACAGAAAGTGACATATGCATGTGGTTGTGTGTGGCCTGGATGGGAAAGGGGAAGGCGGGAGGGAGGGGACAAGGAATGGAAAGGGACATGGGCCAGCTGCCACCACATCAAGCCATTATCATCCTCTCCCCGACCAAGTCTGTGGGGAAGAGGAAGGAAGGGCTGAGCTGGGTACCCTGGCCATGCTGAACCCATTTCTGGTGATCACTAGGTGCTGTGTGGGCTAGCTATAACAGAGATGGCCGAAGTGAGCTGCAAATGTCCCTTAAGTGACACAGAAACTGTTGTGGTTGATTTTTGCCAAACTGTGTGTCCTGATTTCAGGCTCAGAAGAAAATGCCTCCAAGCGGAGAGGTCAATGGCTCTGCCGGTCTTGTTCCACTGTCACTTCTGAGGTGTTTCAGGTTTTCAGGGATAGGGAGGAAGATAAGGAAATGGGGTAGAGATGGTGGATAGCACCCATCAGGACCTCAGCTCCGACAGGGTCAGATGTTCTGAGTGCTAAGTGGAATGAAAGACGAAAGTGTCACAAGAAGACCCAAACTAGGGAGTGGTTGGTATTCTACTTCTGAAGGAAGAAAAGAAAGCTTAACATTTGTCCCAGGGTCTTAGCCACATCTCTCTTCCTAGTGGCCCTGGTGCCGGGCAAGCAGCAAACACTCAGTGCATGTTCCCATGGATGGATGGATGGATGGATGGATGGATGGATGGATGGAGGGAGGGAGGGATGGATGGATAGATGGATGAGGTGTTGGCAGACAAGGGGAAGGCATTTAACACAAAGACTTGTAATGCAAACGTATGTAAGAGGAGCAGGAATCGTGGTGGACACAGACAGGTGTCCTACAGCTCAGGAGAGAGAAAGCCCAGTAAGCAACAGAAGAAAATAAGGCAAATAGAAACAGGGAGATATAAAACATGGTGACAGTTTCAACTCCATCACTTAAGTGAAACCATATTAAGTGGCTTGTATTTCTGACATCCTGGCCTTGTCTTCAGAAATGTGGAATGACCTCAGAAATGCCTGTGGCTGACATGGGGTAGGGAAAAGCAAATTACCTGTAAATACATGTGTATTATCTCATTGGCAATAGAAGCTACATCCTGAGTGTTCAGTGTGGTCCTTCTAAAGGTGAAGAATTTAAGTGTGATTTTTCACCTTTTCTGTGTTTTACACAATAAATGTCTTTACTTTTACAGAGAGAGAGAGAGAGAGAGAGAGAGAGAGGAGAGAGAAATTGAAAAGAGTTTACACTAGTAGCTTGACAGCACACCTGAATTCTCTAGAACAGAAAGAAGCTAATACACCCAAGAGGAGTAGACAGCAGGAAATAAACAAACTCGGGCTGAAAACAACCAAGTAGAAACAAAAAGAATTATACAAAGAATCAACAAAACCAGGAGCTGGTTCTTTGAGAAAATCAACAAGATAGATAAGCCCTTAGTCAGACTAACCAGAGGGCACAGAGACAGTATCCAAAATAACAAAGTCAGAAAAGAAAAGGTAGAGATAACAATAGAAACTGAGGAAATTCAAAAAATAATCAGATCCTAGTACAAAAGCCTATACTCAACAAAATTGGAAAATCTGGACAAAATGGAAAATTTTCTAGACAGATACCAGGTGCCAAAGTTAAATTAGGATCAGATAAACCATCTAAACAGTCCTCTAACCCATAAAGAAATAGCAGCAATCATTAAAAGTCTCCCAACCAAAGAAAGCCCAGGACCAGAATTGTGCAGAATTCTTTTATTTTTATTATTGTTTATTTTTATTAGATACTGTCTTTATTTAAATTTCAAATGTTATCCCTTTCATGGTTTCCCCTCAGAAAACCCCCTATCCCTTCATGCCTCCCCCTGCTCACCAATCCACCCACTCCTGTTTTCTGGCCCTGTCATTCCCCTATACTGGGGCATAGAGCCTTTACAGGACCCAGGGCCTCTCCTCCCATTGATGTCCAACTAGGCCATCCTCTGCTACATATGCGGCTGGAGCCATAAGTCCCACCATATGTACTCTTTGGTTGGTGCTTTTGTCCCTGGGAGTTCTAGCTAGTTCATATTTTTATTCTTCCTATGGGGCTGCAAACTTCTTCAGCTCCTTGGCTCCTTTCTCTAGCCCCTTCATTAGGGACCCTGTGCTCAGTGCAATGGATGGCTGTGAGCATCCACTTCTGTATTTGCCAGGCACTGGCAGAGCATCTCAGGAGACAGCTACATCAGACTCCTTTTAGCAATCTCTTGTTGGCATCCACAATAGTGTCTGGGTCGTTGATTGTATATGGAATGGATCCCCAGGTGAGGCAGTCTCTGGATGGTCATTCCTTTAGTCTCTGTTCCACACTTGGTCTCTGTAACTACTTCTGTGGGTATTTTGTTCCCCCTTCTAAGAAGGATCGAAGTATCCATACTTTGGACCTTCCTTTTTCTTCAGTTTCTTGTGGCTTGTGAATTGTATCTTTTATATTTTGAGCTTCTGGGCTTATATTCACTTATCACTGAGTTCATATCATGTGTGTTCTTTTGTGATTGGGTTACCTCACTCAGGATGATATCTTCCAGATCTATTAGTGCAGAATTCTATCAGACCTTCAAAGAAGACCTAATACCAATACTCTTCAAGCTATTCCACAAAATAGAAACAGAAAGAAAACTACCCAATTTGTTCTATGAAGCCACAATTGTGCTTATTATACCTAAACCAAACAGAGACAAAACAAAACTACCCAATTTGTTCTAGGAAGCCACAATTATGCTTACACCTTAACCAAACAAAGACAAAACAGACCTAATACCAATACTCTTCAAACTATTCCACAAAATAGAAACAGAAAGAAAAATACCCAATTTGTTCTATGAAGCCACAATTACGCTTATACCTAAACCAAACAAAGACAAAACAAAGAAAGAGAACTTCAGACCAATTTCTCTTATAAATATCAATGCAAAAAATATTCAATAAAATACTTGCAAACTGAATCCAAGAACATCAAAACAATCATTTATCAGAATCAAGTAGGATTCATCCCAGGGATGCAGGGATGGTTCAATTATACAGAAACCCATCAACATAATCCACTATATAAACAAACTCAAAGAAAAAAAAAACCACATGATCATCTCATTAGATGCTGAGAAAGTATTTGACAAAATTCAACACCCATTCATGATAAAAAAAAAGTCTTGGAAAGATCAGGAATTCAAGGCCCATAACTAAACATAGTAAAAGCCAGTAGCCAACATCAAACTAAATGGAGAGAAACTTGAAACAATCCCACTAAAATCAGGAACTAGACAAGGCTGCCCACTTTCTCCCTAACTATTCAATATAGTACCTGAAGTACTAGCCAGAGCAATTAGACAACAAAAGGAGATCAAGGGTATACAAAAACCCTTAAAAAAAAGAGATTTACTCAATAAAAGAATAATTATACACACATATCCCACTCCACCCCTGTCCCCTGCACCACAAGAAAATGCCAAAGATAAGTGAACTTGTATAAAGATACAGAGTAGAAATCTAGGATGTCTTTGTATTTGACTGAGAGAAATGTTTGGCAAACTCCTTTCTCTCTTATTTATTATGTCAGAAATGACAAAGTTAATGACTATAAATAATAAAAAGCATTATAGAAAGATACTTCCTGATTTGGATGTGATTATATAATGTAACCTCTGAAAGAAGTCAATATGTAAGCTAGTTTACAAAAGTGTAGGGCAGCAAAAAACAAGTCTTACTGCATTTGATAATTTTCAATAAGCTTTTTCCTGCCAACTGTTGAATCAGAGGCACATTAGCATACAACCCCAGTGTGTACCCATGATACCACAACAACAACAAAAATGTATTCACTGGCCACTCCAGCCAAGGAAGCAGCACGGAGGCTAACTGCAGATCTTCCCCTTTTCCCCTTCTCCTCCAAATCCAGTTCCCCAGTCTCATTCCAAGGTTTGGGGCAGACTGCCTACAACAGCCTCCCTGTCCTGTCTGCTCCCTTCTCCAACACATAGACCTCCTCCTCCTACCTCCCTTCCTGTGGCTTTTTACATTATCCGAGCCCCCATGTCCAGCAGACATTTCCTGGGAACGTGCAGGCCACTCCTGCTGGGCAAGCAGGTAGCCTAACTGACAATGGTCACATTTCTCTTCTCCTACACATCCAGTCAGTCCCTGGTCTCATCCCCAGCTCTGGAGCAGACCACCTGCTGGGACCACTCCCATGATCACCCAGATCTTCCCTTCAACCTTCCTCCCCTCCATCTTGTTTACCTGGACCCCAATTGCAGCAGTCATTCCTTGGTGAGTACTCTAGTTGAGCCTGCCAGAGAATCCACAGGCCACGTAAGCAGGTAGGCAAACTTCAGGTCTACATTTCTTCAATTCTACCCTGCTTTGCTTCTATGATATGGCAAATAAATAAATAAATAAATAAATAAATAAATAAATAAATTTAAAAAGCAATTTAAGTTGATTTTAGTTTTGAATTTAAAACGAATCTAGGGACATCATAGCAACCATTTAAAATATTTTGATATTGATTTTGACAAGATCATATTTCTATAATCATTGCTTACAGCCATCCTTTGGTAGTTACCGGTAATTGTATCAGTCCACACAGATAGCACCATTGATAGATGCTCAAGTTTCCTACGTAAAATTCCCATACAATCTACATGTACACACTCTCCTCTACACCTCAAGTCTTCCCTAAATTACTCATGACAAATGCAATAGAAATGCTATGCAGATAGCCGCTATACTGGACTTTTTGACAAAGCTTTCAAATCTCTGCGTAGTAGAGTACAGACAGGTCCTAATTTGCTCTTGGTTGCTGTGACAAGTGAAAGCAATTTTAGGGATAAGAGAGGGAATTCAGGGTAGGTCAAGGCAGGAGCCTGGAGATAGGTACTGAATCAGTGGTTTAGTAACTCGTGAAGCTCTGGAGAAGGAGCAGCATAGCAGAGTTAGGGGAAGGAATGGGGAGCAGGTGACAGACTGAATTTGTAGGCATATGCCTACAGGATGAAATGTTACTGCGTGTCAGTTAACTCATTGTGCAGATCTCTTTCCTTGGATTGAGAGGTTGACTTTAGCTTTAAAGGATAGTTAGTTATTGAGTTCTTGGAAATGAACTAGAAGAGGAGCGTGTGCAAGAAGTAGCAAGGTCTGGTGAATATCCTATTAGAGTCAATTGTCTATGGTGGTGTATTTTGAATAAATTAAGTTTGATAGGTGTAGGGAAAAAGGACTATTTTAGTTTTCTTTGAAATATATATATATATATATATATATATATATATATATATATATATATATAATTAGAATTACATTATATTTCCCCATCCTTTTCCAGCAAAGTTCCTTTTCTTTCCCCAAGTTTATGGCCCTCTTTTGACTATTGTTGCACATGTAAGTGTATGTGCATGTATGCACACGTACATGAATAGAACCCACTGAGTTTACCTTTGTATGTATATGATTTCAGGGCTGATCACTCTGCATTGAACAAAAATATGGGGGTTCATTCCTGGGGGAATCTAATTCTTCCTCTCTCAGGAACCAGTACTTGTCTAGGGGTGGGGCACTTCCTGGTATCCTGGTAATCCCTCTCTCTCTATGTTCCCTGAGCCATAGATGCAGGAACTCTCATGTAGGTCTGTCTATGGGGGCTGGACTCCCGAGTAGTCATTGATCTCTGCATAGTGTCCAGTTGTGGTTTTCTTTCTCCATTTTCTGTAAAGAGAGGCTTCTTTGATGAGTGGTGGTAGCCACATGTATCTGTGGGTACAAAAGTAAGAATGAGATAAGGAATTATGGTGCTCTAACAAAGTGCTGAGAGGAGATATGTATCTTCTAAGGGTCATGACCTCACAAGCCCTGGGAAGGTGGCTAGGTTTCCACTATTACACATGAATCTCTCTCTTGTTAAGTCCAACTACTGTTACTTTATGGGTGTCTTACCATACTGGCCATTGTGGTAGTTCCACAATGTGGTAGGTTTTGTAGTTGGGTAGGAATACTAGGCTCCCTTGGCAGGTTTCATAGTATTCTAGGCCTATGGAGGATAGACTACAGGAAAGTAGCCTTCAGTCAGGTCCAGCTTGAATCATGGGGTCCCGTGTCTTAAGTGTGCAGTATCTCCAGGAATAGTGGTCCAACCTTGACCTCTGAGAGGCAGATAAGGGCAACATTGATAATCTCCGTTATTTCAGGAGTCACTTGGACTCCCCCAAGCACCCATTTGAAAGGAATTTTCTTTTGCCTAGTACTGGGGTTTTTGTTCACTTATGGTTCTTGTGGGAAGCATTGCTAGCCAAAATATATATGCAATTCATATGTGTATTGTGGATAATTTTAAGTAAAGATAAAAATATGGCTGCTATCTTTGTCTCTTATCCCCTCTTCTCTTTTCTAGTGGCCTTCCTCCCTCAGCCGAAGCACCTGCACGGAAACAGAACCATAATCCCTTCCCTATGAACCTTCCAATCAAGGTCAAATAAATTCTCTTTCCTTATCCATTTTTCAGTTGTGTTTTCTTGAAATCCTTCTGTGGTGTGTGCATGTGTGCATGTTGTGTACATGAAGGTGTACATGCTGTTCTCTCTCTCTCTCTCTCTCTCTCTCTCTCTCTCTGTGGGGGTGTATGTGTGTGTGTGTGTGTGTGTGTATGTGTGTGTAGAAGCTAGAGATCAATGCTAAGAGTTTTTCTTTATTGTCCTCCATTTTTCTTTCTTCTTTTTTTTTTTTTTTTTTTTTGAGACAGGTCTCTCACTGGACTAGTCATTTGGCTAGATTTGGTGGGCAGTGCTGCCCATGGATTATATTCCATCCAGCACTAGGGCTGTAGTCTTGCACTAGGATTTTATATGAGTACCGGGAACTCAGGGCCTTCCTTTTCCTCCCACGAAACACTTTACCCACTCAACCACTTCTGAAACCAAGAAACATAACTTTTTAATAATAATTTAGTTTGTTTCTGTTGAACATTTTTCTAGTTGACTATTTTTAAATGGTAGTGAAATATATATATATATATATATATATATATATATATATATATATATATATACACACACACACACACACACACACACATATATATATGTATATATATATATATATTCAACCATGTTTATGCTATAAATTATACTATACTTTATATTTTCCTGGACAACATACTTCCAAATTTGCCATCCCAGACTATATGGAATCATGAAGTAGCTGTGCTTATTAAAGAGGTAACTTAGAAGTTAGGAATGTATTTCTCTATTTCTCTACATAAACTCTACATCATTTAAAGGAATCCCTATAAGCAATGATACTTCTCCTTTCTGTTTGACTTGACTTAATATTTCTAAAAACTATTATTTTGTCTTGATTTGCATTTCAGGACATACATAGAAGGCACAGTAACTCCAGGGGCTGGTGTGGTGACTCCGCATCTGTGGGCCCCTGGAACAAGTATTTTGTTTGCTTGGGACACAGCTCTGTGCACTTACTGTTCTTTCATTAGAAAATAAGTAAAGATTTCCGTCAATTCCATAATTGCAATGGAACATTAATGAAGTATAAACAATTAATATATTAATAAATTATTAAATAAATATGACTTATTAATGATTTATGGTTAATTATTAATAATTCAACTTTTTAATAGCTATCATGAAACATACCTTTCCTGTTTGCCAAGATTCCTTGTTTTGAAGACAGACTAGAAAAGGGTTTCCCTCATTATCCCTGTCCCTTTCATGATCCTGCAAAGTAGGTATTTCTTCTTCACCATTCATAAAGAAATTGATCCAGCAGGTGTATATGAATTATGTAAGTATTTAAGGAGGGGAAGGCTAAGATTAAGCATATAACTGATATGTGCTTTCTTGTAGGTAAAACTCCTTCCCTCAGAGTAGCTTTTGTTGGGACTGGTAGCAAAATTTGTTGGGACTTGTAGGGGATGTGAATATCATTGCTCCTTCCTAAGGCTGCAATGACAAACCAATTTAACGCCCACCTTAGGATACCAATGAGTTTATTGAGTCTGAAGATACAGTTATGTGTTAGGGGATGGTTTGTGCACTATGTGTTCCAATGCTGATTTCTGTGCCCAGAGATCTGGTTGCAGTTTGGACATTGGTACTGTCATCTGTGGAGCATCTTCTGTCTCAATGATGTGTAAAGATTGTTTTCTATCACCTCTAATTGGTTCATAAAGAGATGATCCAGGGCTAGGCAGGAGAAGAGAACAGGGCAGGAATTCTGATCTCACTCAGGGGGTCCCAAGCAAGAATAGGAGAAGGAAGAGGGGGAAGAGGACCCAGAAAGAGAAGAACCCAGGAGGAGGAGAAAGACCATGATGGGATCGACATGAGCTTGTGATGAGAGTTGCTACATGAAACAGAGCGAGCCAGGGCAAAACTTAGATTGCAGATAAAGGACCACATGGCTGGGAAGTAGGCAGCCATAGAGGGCTAGAACAGATAAGTATCTGCCTAGCAAACTGCCTGCAGTTTGTGAGTAAAGTTATTAGGTCTCTGTGTCATTTATTCAGAAGCTAAAATGGGCTAGAACATACATAGGAATGTCATGTTGTTACTTGGGAGCAATGGGGCAGGGGAACAGCCCCTCTGCCCAGAATTACATTTATAATTACAAAAATATCTTTTTACATTCCAAAGGACCAGAACTTCTGTGAGACCTCATAGCTAAGTTAATAAGATAGCCTGGGGTCATTTAAGACTTAAGACGGATATCCTAATGAGTATTCAGCCCATTTGTTAACTTGCCTTTAGAGGTCAATGCGACAACCAACATTACTTCGTGGTCTTGGTGTTCAAATCTACTCAGCTTTTATAACCCAAGCTAGTACATAGCTGTGGTCTTAAATTGTGTGATATTTCATGCCTCTCATCCAAGAGTAATGAATGTGTTTTTGTTTGTGTGTGATGATTAGCTGAAAACCACTAACAGGTCAAAAAGTGACTTTATAAAAATTAATATCTGCCCTGAGTTTTGAAAGCAGCATGGATGTGGTATATCTGCAATGATGTCTGCAGTACTTTTTATTAACTGGGTGCTCAGTTACAGTCAATGAACTAATCTCTTGTAAAATTTTGTTCAAGATTTCTGTAAATTGTTCACCATCTCTTCCCTTTATGATGCTTTCTGCTCTGTTCAATAAAAGAGAGCAAAGCCCTTTATTAGAGACAGAACCACAAGACAGCATTTATGAAGATTACAAATAGGTGAGAAACCACAGACAGATACAAGACACACAGAGAGGAGTGGAGAGCGCAAACTTGGCTTCCACCCTTGGTTAGACTACTTCTAGGGGTAGGTCTGATTTATCTCCTTAATGTAACAGCAATGCAGCTGGTGAAGGGTTAATGACAGGAGTGTAGGTAACTCCAAAATTCCTACATTGAAATGTATCCTCTCAACATGGAAGACAGCTCCCTCATTGTCCCGTAGGTGAGTCCCCCTTCTCTAGTCTTTCAAGCCAAGCTCCTACCCTAGATCCAAGGCCTTTGGGCAGTTAAGGAAGAATTGTGTAAAAATTTCGAGGAGCACCTGCATACTCAGATGACGCTTTGGTGACCTCTTCCCCTTTGTTCTAAAAGGGAAGGTTAATAGCCATAGGCTTGATTTTGTTGAACTTTCACAGGTAGGCATAGGTGATCTTATGACAGTGTTGGCAGTTTGACTAAAGCCTTACGGCATGCACTACATATAAACTTGTTTTCAATGCAATTTTCCACTACAGTTAGAAGTTTAGATTACTGACTATAAATATGAACATAACATTCTGTATTGGCTCCACAGCTGGAATAATACTAAAGATAATAAAAATACATGAGTGTGATTCTTATTCTTTACACACTCACCTTAGAAGAATTTTTTTTAAGATTTATTTTATTTTATTATATGTAAGTACACTGTAGCTGTCCTCAGACACTCCAGAAGAGGGAGCCAGATCTCATTACGGATGGTTGTGAGCCACCATGCAGTTGCTGGGATTTGAACTTATCACCTTCGGAAGAGCAGTCGGGTGCTCTTACCTGCTGAGCCATCTCACCAGCCCCCAGAAGAATTTTTAAAGACAAAGTTGCAGGTAATAATAAAATAGCAACACAAATCTCTGCTCAGACATAGTGTCTTTTAGCTTGAACATATTGAGGAACAAAGAAGCCCATGGGAGGGGTGTTACCCAGAAATAAGCAAAGTCCCTTGATTTTCTGTCATTGTCTTCGAAGCCTGTATCCCTGTAGTCATTATTAAATTATGTCTCTGAGTTATCACCAACTTGGCTTCTCATTCATCATGACCTTCTCTCAAGTTGCTATGACAACAGCCTGTGCTTGTGACAATGTGGTGAGATAAAGCGAAGTTCTAAGTAGCATGAAACACTTGCAGAAAATAGTGTTATCTTTCAGATTTCAAAAGCCTCCAGCTATCTACATAATTGTAATAAAATTTACTGGAATTCAGATTGCTTCCAGGATTGGGTTTCTTGAACCAAAGATGTAAATGTGATGTAAAAAGCCCAATCTTCAAGGAACTTACTGTCACTTAGAACCCAGGACATTCAAGGCACAGGTTAATGGCATTTCACCATGACGAGGAAAGAGAACATGGTGACCTGGGAAACCTTCCAAGGAGAAATTCATGTCTCTGAGTTATCACCAACTCATTATCTTGAACAGATAGCCAGGTTAGGGTCCCTGGGACAGGTCTTTTTCCAGAGAATATTGGCCATATAAGTCCATGCAGTGTGTTGAATAACAGTGTATATAAACTGAGTCTCTTTTCCTGTGTAGCAATAAAAAGACTACTTCATTCCAGTGATACTTGCATAAGCCAGTGTATAAAAGCAGAAAGCAGGAACGCTATGATTCTATTCTTATCTCACCTACAGGCCACCAGGATGTCACAGGCATTCCAGGGTAAATATCAAAGGCCCTTAAGGGATGCCTGGTACCATATTATGCTTTTTTAGCCATCCCAGGGGACATGTATAAACTATTTCCTGCACTCTGCAGGAAGCATCTCTAGCAGACTGGGACAGAACAGGCATTAGCACAGTGCCATTGGTTTAGAACTGGCTGATATGCTCCCACACTGTCATAGATCTGGAGGTCCAGGAAGCATCTGAACGCTCCACAAACATGGCAAACATTTCTCTCAGAACATAGGTAGCTTTCATAAGAGAAGGATTGGAGAGAGAGAAAAGGGACCATGTACTGGGGTGGGTGAGGAGGGGTAGGAGGGAGGGAAGAAAAGAGAAAAGAGGAGGGGAGGGGAGGGGAGGGAAAGGGAGAGGAGAGAAGAGAGAAGAGAGAAGAGAGAGAAGAGAGAAGAGAGAAGAGAGAAGAGAGAAGAGAGAAGAGAGAAGAGAGAAGAGAGAAGAGAGAAGAGAGAAGAGAGAGAGAAGGGAGAGAAGAGAGAAGCTCTTGCTCTCCTGCCCTTGCTCTTTTACCCTCTCCCCATTCCCCTCTCCCGTGGCCAGTCTCTGTTTCCCTCTCTCCCTCTCTCTCTTTCTCCCTCTCCCTCTCTCCCTCTTTCCCCTCCCCATGCCCTGAATAAACTATTCTATACTTTAAAAAAAAAGAAAACTAATATTTTCTATATGAGCAGTCACTAATTAAAAATAGCTTCTGAGTTAGGGATAGGACTTTATTCTGTATAAAGGATAAAGAATCCTTTAAAAGAATCTTTAATTGGATTTTACTTTCTGAAAGTCGTCAGATATTTTCCGGTTAGCTTGAGTACTTTGTCTGTACAGTCTCAGGCACTGACTGTGGTGATTCAAGGGCAGTCAGATACGTTCCTATTTGTTGGAGTGGTTTGATTGTACAATTCAAGGAACCGATGGGACAATCCAAAGGACAGCCTTTTGTTTGCTGGGTCCTGGAGTTACCTTTCCTATGATTCATAATCACAGGTGTGAGGTCAGCAGAAAACCAAACCCCTCACCTCAAAGGCAATAAGAGATAGTTTATTATGGAGGGATCACGGCCTGGGAACATGGATTTAGATTACCCAAATTCCATGTTCCAATGAGTTAGCAGTTTAATGACATTTTTATAGGAACAGAAAAAGAAAATTCATAGGCAAAGGAATATTGTATCCACACAGGCAATTCTCACAGAAACTATAATCAATTGTGCTGGGATTCTTATTCTCAGCTAGAGATGAGATTTACGAGATACTTAAGAAAGAGCACAAGCAGAACATGTGAACTTTTGGATGTCATGAAAAGACCCAATCCATGAATCACAGTCATAGAGGAATGAAGGAAAGGAAAAGAACAAGCAGGAGAATTATTTCATGGTCAAGGCATAAAGTAAGTAAGTAAGTAAGTAAGTAAGTAAGTAAGTAAGTAAGTAAGTAAGTCAAGTAAAACATTTTCAATAAAATCATAGAAGAAAGATTCACAAAAGTACTGAAAGAGATGACCATTCAGGTACAAAATACTCACAAAACACCAAATAGACAAGACACCAAAAGTAGTTTCTCATATTATAATGAAATGACTAAAAACCTAAAACATTTTTTAAAAAGTGTATTGAGGGCCGGACCTGGTGGCACATACTTTTAATCCTAACACTCCAGAAGCTAGAGTCAGGCAGAGATCTGTCAGGCAGTCTGTTCAATACCAATACTAGGCCAGCCTGGGGATATGCTGGGGATATGCTGGGGATATGCTGGGGATATGCTGGGGATATGCTGGGGATATGCTGGGGATATGCTGGGGATATGCTGGGGATATGTTGGGGATACATAGTCGGACATCTCCAGAGAAAAGAACCAAGTCTCAAATAAAGGTAGGCCTAAGAGAATAATAGTTGACTTTCCAATAGCAACTCCAATGGAAGTTGGAAGGGTGAAGAAAGAGGTTTTCCAGCTTCTGACAGACCACAGCTGCCAACTCCCACTATTTTACCCAGCAATATGATGTCCTAATTGAATTAGAAAGACATCCTATGATAAAAGCTAGCTAAAGGAGTTTATGGCCACCAAGCCAGCATTGCAGAAGGCACTGTGAGGAACTCTCTAAAGTGAAGAGAATGGGCAAAACATCCAAGACAGTACAGGAGGAAGTAAAAAAAAAATGGTGGTTCTGGATCATCTCTGTCAACAAGAGCTAGAGTCACCTGGAAATGCTAATCTTAACTGGGGGACACTATCCTTCATATTTTACTGTGGGCATGTCTGTGGGGCACTTTCTTGATTTATGATTGAGATGGGAATGTCTAACCCATCAGTGTGGGTGGTGCCTTGTCTAGACAAATGGTCCAGTGTTGCTCAAAAAGCAGGCTGAGCAAGCCATAGGAACAAGCCAGTATGCAGCATTTTGTCATGGCCTCTGCTTCAGTTCCTGCCTTCAGATGCTGTCTTGAGTACCTGTCCTGACTTCCCTTTAACATGTGCTGTGATATAACAGTATAAGTTAAATGAATCCTTTCCTCTCTCAACCTGGTTTTGGTCACAGTGTTTTATCACAGCAACAGAAATTAAGTTTGGACAATGCTGCAACAACAAGGCCACAAATATTGGTAAAACCCCAAACACTGATAAACCAAAATATGTGATAGGAATTAGTATATACTTGTGGTGGTTTATATACGCTTGGCTCAGGGAGTGGCACTATTAGGAGGTGTGGCCTTGTTGAAGGAAATGTTCTGCTGTGGGCGTGGGCTTTGAAACACAATTCCCCATCAGGGATAGATACTCTCTTAGGGTAAAATGACGGATAAAATATTCCATAGACATGGAACAAGAAGATGTTGCTGCTTTAGTATCTGACAGAATTTTTAAAAAATTCTAATCAAATGATAAAATAGTTATTTCATATATATATAAAGAGAAAAACTAGGACATTACAATTCTAAATATACATTCTTCAACCCCCGGTGTTCTCAATTTCAAAAACAATACTACTAGACATAAATTCTATTCCATTCATTGATAGACAGGTCATCTAAACAAAAAACACAGAAAGATTTGAAAGTTACACAGTATCATAGGTTTTGTCAGCTTATTTACTGAACACTTCATATACATACTGCATGTTACATGTTCTCAGCAGTTATTAGCATTTACTCTAAAAATAGTCTTTAAAATTATATTATGTTAGGACAGGAAGCAAGCTTTAGTAGACAGAGGAAAATGAAGTAATGCCTTTTATTATATATGAACACAATGGAGTATTGCTAGATGCCAAGAGCACAGAAAATATAGAAGTCATGGCAGTCAAGTACCACCTTACATTAGGAATGGATCATTGAAGAACTCAAGAAGAAAATTAAAAATTCCTAGAATTGGATAAAAATGAAAGCAGAGTGTATCTAAAATTATGGGATACAAAGGAGGTTATGGTAAATGGTAAATATATAGCTTTGATTCTTCTTTAAAAAAAAGAAAATTCAACTTAGTGATGCACCTTAAGCTCTTGAAAAAAAGTAAGAACAAACTAAATATAAAGCAGTAAACAAGAGAAATAATAAAGCACACAAGAAATTAAATGAAACAGATATGAAGAACAATCAATACAGGGAATTAATAAAATGAAGAGTTGGTTTATTGAAAAACTATGCAAGGATGAAAAATTCAGAGCTAAACTAACGAAAAGAAAAAAAAGACACACATCAGTAAAATTAGAGGTGAAAATAGACACAAAGCTATTTCAGAAAATTTAACAATGAACCTTAAAAACTTAAATTCCAATTAATTGGAAAATCTAAAAGAAATGAGTTGTTTTTTAGGTACATATTATTTGAGAAATTAAATTAAGAACGAAATAGTTAAGTTGTAGTCTTTAAACACAGGTGTTCTCATGTTCTGAATTTCAAAAACAATACTACTAGACTTAAATTATCAGATGGACTCTAGTACAGTGATAGTTGGTGTCTTTAGTACTCCACTCTCATTGACTGACAGATCGTCTAAACAAAAAACAAATGAAAAAATCATGAAATTGAAATTGAAAGCAATCTCATTGAAAGCACTGAGATTGAAGCAACAATAATAACATCAGATCTTCCAACTAAAACTTTCTAGGGCCAGAATTATTCACTTCACATTTCTTCCAGACCTTCAAAGAAGATTCAACACAAAGTCTACACTAATTATTCCATAAAATAGAAATTAGTGCTTCTGATCTCTTTTATGAAATCTGTATTATACTGATTCCTAAACCAGATAAGGACATAATACAAAAGAAAATGGTAGACTTATTTCTCTGATGAGTATAGACAAAATATTCTCAGTAAGATACCTGTAGATAGATTTCAAGATCACATTGAAACCATCGTCTACTCTGACCAAGATATCTTCATTCCCGACAATAGGAATAGGTTACTATATACAAACCAACAAATATTCTTCATCACATGAGTAAATTCAAAGACAGAAATTACATGATCATCTTAATAGAGGCAGAAAAGGCCTTGGATAACATCCAACATTCCTTCATAATAAAAGCCAGAGATGCTAGAGATGGATAAAACACACAGCGACATAATAAAAAGTAGATATGACAAACACATCGCGCACATAGTGCATTCCCACTAACTTCACTAAGAAGACAGGTTCCACTGTTTCCACTCCTCTTCAGTACAATGCTAGAAATCTTAGCCAGAGCAATAAGACAAAAGGAAAAAACAAAAGATCTGCAAATAGAAAAGGAAGGAGTTGTATATTGCTATGGATAACAATATATAGAAAATGACACTGAGTCATCATTTTTCACCCTGTGCAAAAATCAACCCTGCATGAATGAAGGACCTTAACATCAGACCCAGACCCTTGAGATTGACAGGCAAAAAGTGCATAGTACAGTTGAAGATGCAGGGATAGGTGATGACTTTGTAGTTAGGACTCCAGTCATTCAGGAAATAAGACAAACAATTGAGAAAAGGAACCTTGTGTCATTACAAAGCTTCCATACAGCAAAAAGTGATTTGACTAAAGAGGCAGCCTACTGAATGGGGTAAGTATTTACTAGATATATGTCTAGCAAATTCATACCTAAAATATACAAGAACTCAAAAACTAAATGTCAATGAAACAACTCAGTTTAAAACTGGGCTTTAAAACCATTTATCCAAAGAAGAGATATGAATGGCTAATAAGTGTCCTAAAATATATTCAACGTCCTTAGCCATCTGAGACATTAAAACTAAAACCACTTAGAGATCCATTTGATCTCGGTCAAATGGCCACCATCCAGAAAACCAATGGCAAGTGCTGGCAAGGATATGAGGAACTGAGAGGCCTTACTCCCTCTTCTTGGTGGTGGCATAACCCATTGCAGCCATGATGGAAATCAATGCTACGGCTTCTCAAAAGGCTAGAATAGAGCCATCATATCACCCATCATCATCACCCAGCTGTCATACTCGGGGGCATATATTTAAAAGACCACTCACATTCACAAGTTCTGTAGGGCTAACAAAGGAACATTACACACCAAACAATGTATGAGTTTGCAGCACTAAGGAAGACCACACTAGCAACTGGAGCCCCACTTCATTTTGCCAACGACTGCTGACATTCTAGTTCTGCATGTGGTAATCGACAGGGGACATGATATGTTGCAACTGTTGCATCTTTTAAGTTACGGTGACAGCATGATTCTCTCGTATTGTGGTTGCAACATTTTCTATTCTTTAGTAGGCTAAAATATTGGCAGTGCTCGACATGTAGCTCCTTCAGTTATGAAGTACGTTCTCACAAAGCGGATGTCAGGGTGTTGTGGATTGCTCTGGTGCTGTTTGTATTTTCCTGGCGAAGATATTCCTCAAGCCTTGCAGTTACTGACTAGGATATTGTCAATAAATGAGAACACTATCTCCTTTCTATATTAGTGTCAAAATATAGCTATTTGACTGTTGTTTACAGTTTCTCTCACTTTCCCATGCGAGAGACAGCCAAAAGGAACTGCTGGCATATATTGTTTGATAAGATGTCATTAAGAACCTCATTCCAAAATGGTCCCACTCCATACTCATAGAGGTAATAATTCAGTTGAGGGGGTTGTGAACTCTCACATGCAGGTTGTGTTGTCTCTATTTCAACCAGCTCACACCCTTTGTCCAATGTATGGTTCTTTATGGCTTCTCAGACAAAAGCTACTTTCCCCTGTTAGTCTGGTCCGTCCTAAAAATGGTGGCAACCCTCCATGCTCTGATCCAGGTTATTTAGATGATGTTCCCATTCTTTGGGTTCTCTTTTTAGTAGACTCTAGACTCCCCCAAATTCTCATGACATTGAAGGTCAGTTTCTTGACTCTGTGCTTGTGCCCCAAACCAAGCATCTACAGTCTGTAAGCGTAGGATAGTTGTCACTTTATCCCTGGGTTTCATTATTAGCTACTTAAAATTATATTGCTGCATACAATAAATAGATTTTTCAAATGTTGGAGCTTATGGAGCAAGGTGAAAAAAACAAACTAAACCAAAACAATAACAACAACAACAAAACTAGGAGCAAAAGCATCTCAGGAGGAGGGAAGATCATTAGACTCCGTCTACTGATGGAGAAGAAAGATTTCTGTTCAGCAGGCAGATATTGAAAACAATAACAATCTCAACATGAGTCTCAAAAGAGTATAATTAGCTTTGGGGAAAATGAAAAGCTAGTTTAGACCAGCGGTTTCTAGCTCTCTCTCTGTGTTAGCATCATCTCTTTAGAGGCACAGAAGTCTCATCACTAATCCTGTAAATAATAGGACCCACTAAGACAGGCACGCTAAATTGCTCCCAGCTTCCTTACTCCATAATTATGAGCGAGGTACCCCACTATGCATGGCCTGCTCAGCTAGAGGTAGGGACAACCTGACCATCAGCAGTTATTAAATCTCTCTGATGTTTTTTAAAAAGTTTAATCAAACTTGCAGCCCAGACCATCATTTGTCTCTTATTCTTGCTCCCCTGTGAGATACCTTTGGTGATTATCACCCCCAAACTCTCTTTGTGTTAGACTTGCTCTCACATGATTGTCAGTGGAGTGAGTTGATTTGGGGGGTTACTGAATTTGTAGAATTGCTTGATCTATATGTACCTCCATGGGTGGCTCTGAGCACCACAGATCAGTCAGATGCTCATGGAGGAGAAGTTTGATTCTAGGCATCTTCTAACAATGACACAATCACAAGTATGACAGCATGCTCTCATGTATGATGGCTTGTTCTTTTCACTGTTCTTCAGTAAACAGCTGGTGGCAGATGATATAGTAATATGGAACTTATCTTTTGTCTTATTTAAGTTCATATACTACTTACTTTTGTTTTTGTGTTATTTATGTCTTTGTTTTAAAGTCTTTACATTTTAATTATCACATGCCCACTTCTGGCTGTGGATGCAGCTTCTTGGTAGAGTTCTTGTCAAGCACACATCAGGAACTGAGTTTAATTTCCAGCTCCCCAAAAAAGGAAAAGCAAAGGTATCTGCTTTTTGTGATTAAAACCCAGATGGACTGCAATGGAAGTCCCTTGTAATTGTCACTGGGTTTTCTGATCTGTGTGTTATAATAGTTGGAGAATATAGGTCAAATTGTAACCTGGCTGTCTAGCATTTAACCTTACACAAGCATCTGTGTCTTGATGCTCCTTTTCATAATATAATAGAAAAAAATGAGATGCAAGTTTATTGGGAATGTTCTTGAAATAAGTCTGTAACGTCCCTCCCCTACCAGCCTGCTTCAGGCTGGTGCACAGACCAGCCATGGGAAGCCTCACACGGTGTGGCTTCCATTGACTTGCTAAATCGCACCTGAGCTACTTTGGTGCCCTGATGTCTGTCACTGTGCCTCTCCAAGGATGACCAAGGGCCAAGACATTCCAGAGCGCCCTGGACCCTGGCTCTGCCCAGTTCATTTGCCTACACCTGGAACATCCCATAGTGCTCCAGGCTTCCTGCCTAATTGCAGGCACCTGCAGAACCGACTGGGGGAGGGGCCTTCCCCCTAAAACCTAAGGAGAACCCAAAAATAAAGTAGATGCTTTGATCGGAATGTGTGTGTCGACTTGGCGTCCATTGTCTCTCCCCACCCTAGTCTCGTTTCAGCCCCAGACCATCTTCCAGGGGACCCAGTCTGTAATGGGGGTCAACTGCAGGCGGTAGACCCCAACATACGTGCACTAATCTGCTAAAAAATGAACGACAGAGGCTTATGTAGTTTCTTCAGGCTCAGATTTTAAACTTGTATAGCTGTCTCCATCCTGTCTGTTAGTTAATTTTAGCGCCGTGCATCCATGTACAGCTGAGAATTATTGTTGAGACATGGACAGAAATAGGTTTCTTTATTTTTGATGGAGCTATTTTTCTATTTCTATCATATTTTTAAATTTTATTTGATGGAAGAATGTAGTTCTCTTTCTTATCCCATTTATGCATTATTAAACTTACATAAAAACCTTTGCATATCTTGTCAGAATATTATCCTGATAATGGAAAAACAGCTCTGTAAATCAAAATGAGGTTTGTTTTTATAATCCATTTTATAAACTCTAGAGCAATATATTTTCTGATCCCACATAGTATACAATTTAGTAAAATGAAGGCTCGCCATACTCCACGGTACTTTGGCTTGTGTGTGAAGTATTTTTACTGATTGGGAATGGCTCTATTGACTTTGGAATCACGGAACCTATTTGAATCTTGGTCAACATCTCCCAGCCTGTGAAACTTAGTGAATGTCTGCTGTGGAGAGGACTCAGGCCCATTAGTTACTGTGGCAGCATCCTCTGTAAGGCCTTCAGAGAGAGATTGGCTCTGACAGAAGAAGTGCAGCACGGTCTACTGCAGCAAAACACAGTTATTTTATTCTATTGATGTGAGGAGATACCATGTGGCCTGTGGGTTTGTTTACAGAGTCAGAGGGTGAGTACCTGATGATCATGTCAGGGGGTATGTCAGCAGGCAGGTAGGAAGAGTGCTAGTGATGTAGCTGAGAGCTCACATCTGATCTACAAGTCTCAGGCTGAGAGACACGAGGCCAGCAATGGACTTTTTAAATCTCAAAGCCCATATCTAGTGACATATCTCCAACGAGGCCACGCCCTCCACATCCTTCCCAAACATTTCCACTAACTGGGGACCAGTCATTCAAAAATATGAGCCTATTTGGGCCATTCTTATTCAAACCATCACAGGAGACTTTACTCTGTCTGTCTGTCTGTCTGTCTGTCTGTCTGTCTGTCTGTCTTTTTAAAAGCACACTAAACTTGCTCACTGGAAGTAAGAAACTAGGACAATGACCTGGAGCTCAGTCATGAGAGCATAAGTGAGGCTCTCAGTACTTCCTCCTCTTTCTGTGCGTGGGCTTCACATCCTTGGGCTCCCCCCCTCCATATCTAACAGCATGATCCAAAAGGGCAGTTTTGTTCCAGATTATTGATGCCAAAGACCACTGAAGGCCTGGTGATTTATCAATGTGACTAAAGGATTTCTCTGGGCTGTGGCATGAACCCAGCCTATGAGAGTGTGGTGAGGAATGATGTTCTTGGCCATTCCTTTTAGAGTTTAGTATATTAAATGTGTATGTATGTATGATGTATGTATGGATGGATATAACTAATATCATAGTGATAAAACACCATGACCAAAAGCAGTTTACAGAATCAAGTGTTTTTTGGCTTATGTTTCCAGAGGCAAAGTCCACGTAGTAGGTGAGGTATGGCAGTAGGGAACCATAGCAGAAAGCTGAGAGACCACATCTTCAAACACATACCAAAAGCAAAGAAAGAGTACTGGGATAGAAGCAACACTATACCCCCACTGCCATGCTGTCTCCAGCAAGGCTAGATCTCTAAAATCTCCCCAGACAATGCCACCAACTGGGGAATAAGTGTAGAAATAAGTAGCCAAGACTTCGGGGAATATTCCATATTCAATTCACCATAACAGCCTCTATCTAAATTTTTGTTGTTAATGTTTGGTGGTGCAGTAGGGAAGAGATAGAATTACCAAGGGAAAAAGTCAGCAATTACTAGAAGTAAAAACTCTACTGGGCAGACAAACCTATTGTGTAGGAATATAAGAGCAATGTGAGAAATAATGTAAATGAGCATAATTTTCTTAACAATAGGTTTAATGGAGTAATAGTTCAGAAAAATAGTTCAGATAAGCCTTTTCATCAAATTACTTAGTCAAGTCCTACAATATCTTTGTGAATAAAATGAGTATTATGGACTTTATGGCAGCTCCTTGATAAGTTATTAATTTGAACAATCTGAATTCACTCTTTTCTGAGGTTTAAATAAATATTTCATAGAACTCAATTTTTTTTTGGGGGGGGGGGGCACGGTTTTCGAGACAAGGTTTCTCTGTGTAGCCCTGGCTGTTCTGGAGCTCACTCTGTAGACCAGGCTGGCCTCGAACTCAGAAATCCACCTGCTTCTGCCTCCCAAGTGCTGGGATTAAAGGCGTGTGCCACCACGCCTGGTTCCTGTGGAACTCTTTAAGCAATTCAATAAGCATTTACTAAAAGATTATCCAGGCAGAAAGTCTTCTACACTATTGTGAGACAAAACATAGAAGCCTCATTATCTTTTCAAGGACCTCATTATCTGCCAGAGTAGACAAATACAGAAGCAGGTAGCTCCTTGAAAGAATATTATTTTTGAGATGATTAGGTTTTTGTTTTGTCAACTTGGAACAAGCTAGAGTCCTCTGGGAAGAGAGAACTTCGGCTGAGAAAATGCCTCCATTTGATTAGCTTGTCAGCAAACCTGTGTGGAATTTTCTTAATTAATGATGGATGTGGGAAGGCTCAGCATATTGTGGGCAGTGCCATCCCTGGACAGGTGGTTTCAAACAAACAAATAAACAAACACAGTTGAGTAAGCCAAGAGGAGCTGGCCAGTAAGCCACAGTTCTAAATGGCCTCTGTTTCAGTTCCTGGTCTGATTTCTCTTTATAATGGGCTAACAGCTGTAAGCTAAAATAAACCCTTTCATTCCCAGATTGCTTTGGTCATGGTGTTTATCACAGCAATAGAAATGAAACTAGGACATCTTTGTTTGTTTGTTTGTTTGTTTGTTTAAAGCAAAAGCTAAGCAGCTGTAACAAAATTCTCAGCAGTGGTGAATCTTGTGCTGTCTCTTGAAGTAGAGTGAAAGGCAAGAGAAACACACTCCAGGCAGAAGTATGGGCTTGAGCCACAGACTAAGAAAAGTATTGTATGCTTAGGATGTGCATGGCATTATGTAGTTAAATATCTGGAAAGATTTTAAAATCCAGCGGTGGTGGATGATTTGAAAGTGGCTTCCCGACGTCACAGGGCAGCCACACATATGAAAGCACAGAGACTGTGACAACATACACAAGGTCAACGTGTGCAGAAGGTGAACCGTACACACAAACAAGTCCGTCTAAACAAGAAGCTGTTCGCAACTGATAGATGCTGCGAGAGGAAAAACTCCACTGGAGTGACACTGGGTATATCAACCATATTCCAGAGCAGTCCCTGTGCCCAGCTATAGTTAGCCAATACAAACTGGACTCTAGGGTATGTTACTGTGGTAGGATTATTATTTTTTATTTGAGAGAGAGAAAGATAAAGTTGTGTGGGTAATGAGGAGGGAGAGGTTCCGGGCAGAGTTGGGAGAGGGGAAAGAATATAATCAAAATATATTGTAGGACATAATCAAAGAATAAATAAAAATATTTTAAAAGCATTAAAAGTACACACAGAGTGTAACCCTATAAATTAAAATATACTGTATGCTTGCAGCCAACATTAATGGCTTGGACCAGAGGAGGTAATAGTTAATAGGTGGTGGTTAGATCTTCAAACAGCTCCATGAGCTATAGCAGAAGCCTGGTGATTGCAGATGGCGCTTGGTAGCTGTATGCATTTCAAAAAACCCCATAGTTTGCCTGTGGTTTAAAACACAGAGTAAAAGTACCCTAACCTTGCTCTAATAAGTGAATTCTGTTATAACCCTCTAAGAAAGGATTTCTAACAGCTATGCTGAGGGTGAAAATTGTATGTTGTCAGATGTCCAATAATCTCCTCAGGGACTTTGAAACATCCAAGCTCTGGATTGTGGGGGTTTGTAAAAATACCCCGAACTCCATCTGTGTCCCACAGACATGCACAGACAAGGCAGGTAAGTGGGAAAGGAAGAAGAGAAACCTTTTTTCCTCATCAAATTGAACTCTTGATGTGATAGACTGGAGCAGAAAGGGTGAGGGAGTACAGCTGGGGATGGGGCCAACTGTTCAATCAAAGAACATGCACACGTGCACACACACACACACACACACACACACACACCCTTCTCATAAAAAAGATTCTTCTCTTACAATCAGGGTGACTGTAAGCTATGTGCTAAATGAGAGTATTTGAAGACAGATGCTTAAAACCAAGACACTGCTTAAAACCAAGCAAACATCCAAATCACTGTCCTACTCACCCTCTTGCTGTCACCTTATCTCAGACAGTCTTAGTAAAACACTGGCCTATGATACCACCTGACTGAAAACGCTACGATCATAGGGTATACTGATGCAGTTGTATTACATGGAACTGTGTGATGCTGGAAGGCGTGGCCTGCAGGTTTGCTCAGCTGGGTTTGAGAAAGTCATCCCAGGGTGAATTCTGTTGTTCATAACAGAACAGAAGTGACTTGAAGGAGCTTGGAAGTTGGCCTTTACCAGATAGCCACCTGATTCCTTGATGTGTCCCTGTGAGATTCTGTGCCGAGGAGCCAATCACAAGCAGACCTGGAATTTCACCCGTAGCAACAGTGAGATAATAAATTGTGTTGGTTGATGTTGAACTGTGTGTGGTGATACCACACACAATAATAGAAAGCTAATAACACATTCGGATACCATTCCTGATTGTCAACAATTTACAGAAACACAGGGAAATAAAAGCTATTTTAGGAAGAGAGTGGTAAAAGTTGGGCAAAGAAACTGAGAGATGGTTTTCAGGAGAATGAGGGTGGTACCAGTTTGTTGGATCCAAGTAATAAAAATCCCAGAGAGCAGGGAAGTTATCCTGATCCCTGCTCAGAAACTTTTCGGAGGCAAAAGGAAGGAATGACGTATGGGGTGAGTTTGACAGGATTCATAACCTCCCAAGTCTCTGGAGATGTCTCTGGAGGATTATGTTGCGTATGTTAATTGAGATTAATAGTGGCTTGGTTAGGGTTTCTCTTGCTGTGATAAAACGCTGTGATTAAAAGCAGTTTGGGTAAGAAAGAGTTTATTTCAGCTTATGGGCTGTAGTCAGTCTATCATTCAGACAAGTCAGGGCAGGAACTCAAGACATGACCCTGGAGGCAGGGATTGAAGCAGAGGTCGTGGATGACTGATGCTCCCTGGCTTGCTTCTTCCTGGCTTGCCCAGCCTGCTTTCTTAGAGACCCCAGGTCCACTTGGCAGGGATGGCACCACCCACAGTGGGTTGAGCCCTCCTCAATCAATCAGTAATTAAGGAAATGCAGTATTGCTTACAGGCCAATCTGATGGAGGCATTTTCTCATTAAGAGTACATTTTCCTAAATGACTCTAGCTTGTCTCGAGTTGATGTAAAACTAGTCAGAAAAGGAAGAATGCAGCATTGTGGGTAGCACTGTTTCCTGCCAGATATCCTGAACTATTTAGAGAGAGGGGTCTGAAGAGGCCCGTAAGAGCATAAAATCATCACTCTGCTTCCTGCCTGTGAATGTAATGTGGGCAGCTGCTTCAAGCTCCCGCCATGTTGACTCTCCCACCATGATGGACTGCACCTTGAACTGTAGCCAGACTAAACCTTTTCCCCTGGACTTAGTTTTGTTGAGGGTTTGATCACAGCAACAGGCAAAGGAACTAAGACAAGAAACAGTAACACATTTTAAATTGCTCAATAGGCAAAGGTGATTTGCATATCACATAGAGCACTCCAATAGTTGTGTGTTTATATATAATTTATAAATTAGGTATTTGTTGCAGCCCCAATCTCTGACCAGCAGAGAGTGGGAATAAACGACAGGAACTCCAAAAGCAGGTTCAAAGCAGCTGCAGACGCTTCTCTTTATTTGGAGGTTTCTCAAAGCTTTCCCAGCTTTCTCCTTCTTCATTGATCATCCTCCAGTCAATCATCAATTGTCAATCATCAATCCTCTGGGACTGCCTAAAACTTATCCTCTTCCATTCACTCACCTCACCTCACACCACCCAATCATAGACGCACACATCCAAGGCAGCATGCAGGATTGGCTGATAGAATGGTATCGCGAGATGTTGCGCTAACCTCTCCAATGAGTTACACGTGCTGCTTTTACTGTACATGATTGAGGCTGAGGTAAACAAGCGAGGTCATGGGGCTTAGCATAGAGCCAGGGTGCCAGCTTTGGCCCATGCAGGCCATGCCTGCTTCCCACAGGTATTTAATTTAATTATAGTGTTTCAATATGAAATTTAGATTTAAAAGAAAGTGGAGAGCTGAGACAGATGTAGCTGAGTAGAGAAGTTGAGGACCAGAATTAACATTAAGGCCCTGAGCAGCCTTTTAAAGTTCAGCATACTCTTAAGTTCAGCATACTCACCCTGATTTTGGTCATTCACTGAGTCTGGGAGTAGAAGAGACTCAAACACTGAATCTGCTGATTTATGTGCCAAAAGGTAGGTAGCAATACTAAAATACTGTCTCAGAACATCAAATCACAATTACCAGACAGTTGTGTAACAAACTGTCTTAATAACATTAACTAATTTAACTTATAACCTATGTAAATATGTTTTAACAGGTCCAAGGGATAGACTGAAGACTGGAGTAATCAGAAATACAGAGATGACCTTATAACATTCCAAAGGGTGGTAAATTTAGTGTCAGGAATAATTCACTCTATAGATTGAAAATTCCGGCTTCTCAAAAAGCGTTTGTAAGTTCTGTGACGGAGCGTGAGATTCTCTGTTTCCTTCAGTTTACAGAGTTATGAAACAGCCAGAGATTGGACTACAAGCAAACCCCAGCTCCTGGAGTTGAACCTGAAGCGTCTCATTAATTTCTCTGTGGTTTGCATTTTCAAGAGGTTTCTCTGCACTAGTGTGAGAAAAAAATGTATCCAGGAGGAAAAGTACATCTGTAAAGGGACAAATGGCAGAGGACGCCATCCATTCTGTCGAGAGCAGAAGACACAGGGGACACAGGGGCAGAGCCTTTGTCGGGGTCTTTTCACAGCTCCAAATTGGAGTTGGTTTTATACAGGACTTTATACAGTTTGTACAGAAACTTCAATTAGGTACTAAGAGAGCAAGAAGACTAAAAATAAGAGTACATTTCCCCCAGGCATAGCCTCAGGGAGGCTGCAGGCCTACAAGAGAATTGACCTATTTGTCCGAGCACTTGCCTACAAGATTGATGGAGCGAGCACACTAGAGATCTTTGAGAAGAAAAGACTAAATATACAGGTCGGAGGCTTTGCTCCTGGCTCCCTATGACCTGTGAAAGGCAAAGGTTGAAAAAGAACGGACCTTTTTTTCCACACCTCCGACCGTGCAGGAATGCTAGGGGACCTGGGCAGTGGCTGCTTGCTGTCTTAAGAGAGGGGTAATTATGCCTGCACATGTGTGTTCTTATCATGTCTAGAACTTGATAGATACTTACCCTTGCTATGCTGCTAAGGGCTGACCTCCTTACTTTACTACATTTTCTTTTTGGACCAAAACTATAGCGAAGGCACATTTTAGGGAATTACATGTTTCACAGTCATTTCCCTTCTTCCTGTGATGCTTGATCTTCGTTGTTAACTTGACTGGACTGAGGGAAACTAGATGATGTCCTGTGTCAGGGTATGTCTGTGAAGATGTTTCCACAGATGATTGGCTCACAGGTCAGCAGGCTGATAGGAAAGGCTCACTCTGAACGTGAGCGGCACTGTCCAGTAGTGTCTACACCCAGAAGCCAGGAAAGTTTAGTACACAGGCAAGAGTCATAATACTCAAGTCAGACTCTCCTTGATCCAATGCCTTCTATTTTCCCTTGCTGATGTCTTTGTCCAGACACCAGATTCCAGGTTCCTCATCCCTTGAGTATAAACTCATACTAGTACCTCTCAAGGGGTTTCCAGGCTTGTATAACCCATTGTGGTTGTGTCGTTGACGTCTCTTGTTCTGAGGTTTCCAGCCACATGCACTGAGAAGCTACTGCTATGCCCAGCTCTGCACCTTGAAGACATTCATTGTGGATTATTTAGTGAGTGATTGTGTAGTCAATCCCCTAATAATACGGCAGGGCAGTTTTGCCCTTCCTAAAGAGAAAGTGCAAACAAACAAATCACAACTAACAAAAAGCCACCCAAAGGGTCCTTGAGTGCTTTGTCTTAATGGGGCGATGGCATTCTTACCACCACTGTCTACCACAAGAGAAGACCATTGGATTACTTTAAGAACTTGAGTTCTTCATTGGCCAGCTAAAATTCAGAAGACAGCCACTCTGTTTCTTCTGTTTAAGCTGTGTGGAAAAGATTGGGAGTTAAAATGAATAAAGCATATTTCCTTATATCATGACTGGTATGTTTTATTCATGTGGTTAAATGTTAAATCTTCCACTCTATCCACGTCACTCTAACTAAAAGGTGCAAAGAGGACCAAGCATGCTCACAACTTGACGGGGCAGGAACAATAGCAGACAAGTGTGGAGGATTAAGAAATGTGGCCCAGAACTGCTCCCTCTCTCTCATTTTATGAAGGAGAGGACCCTCTTTCTTTCCCCCTCATGGTTCAGAGCCTTAGTCTGTAGGCCAACTGGACAGTTTCAGACTCTAGGCACAAGTCTTTGGTCACCATGTGGTTTAACTTTATTAAAGAATGTTTGTACATACTTTTCTTTTTTTTAAGATTTATTTATTTATTTATTATATGTGTGTACATTGTAGCTGTCTTCAGACACCCCAGAAGAGGGGGTCAGATATCATTACGTATGGTTGTGAGCCACCATGTGGTTGCTGGGATTTGAACTCAGGACCTTTGGAAGAGCAGTCAGTGCTCTTAATCGCTGAGCCATCTCACCAGCCCCCTGTTTGTACATTCTTAACTACTTGTTAATAGCTCTTTATGATTTTGGTTCAAACAGGCACAGTAAGATGGGCAAGTAGAGGAAAGATAAGAAGACCCTGAAGAAATACTGCCACTAATTAAGGAAGACTATGATTAGATAAAAGTGAGAAATTCAATCTTAGCAGAAGCAATGTTTATAAAGTCTCCCTTGAGCCAACTGCCAATATTAACTCTTAAAAAGCCATCAATCTCAGTTCCCCAAGAACTTAAATAATGTTTGTCCTATAATATATAGACATTAGAATTAGAAAGGTATCTAAGGGGAACTTCTTTTGTTAAAGAAACAAAGTAACAAGCCCGGGGGGCCTTTACCCCACTAATATTTCTGGGAAGTGGCTGCCGTTCCAGGATGAGATAGGGACAGAATCACCTCAATGGGCACACCCACCCTCCTATCTTTCCATGGCTTGCCTCTGTTTATCCTGACCTTAATGAGTTAGTAAACCTCAGACAAACCTTGGACAGGTTCCTAAATGGTTACCATATGGAGTCTTGATGTTTTTCCAATTACAGAATTAAAAGGCAGGAAAACTCTTAGCTATGTTTTATTAAGATTTGTAAAAGTTAAGAAACACACACACAGAAACACAGAGAGAGAGAAAGACAGAGAGAGACAGAGACAAAAAGAGAAGAGAAACAGAGAGAAAGAAGAGAGAAACAGACAGATAGTAGAGAGAGGGGAGAAAGAGACAGAAAAGGGAGAGAGAAAGAGAGAGAGAGAGAGAGAGAGAGAGAGAGAGAGAGAGAGAGAGATAAACACACACACAAGGCACACAGGGAAAGAAAGGCTCCTCACAACATAGAGAAAGCTCTCCCTAGAAGGTTGGGGTTTTAAGTGTTTTGGGTGGTCCAAATGAGTCCCTTTCCCTCATTTCAGATTGCTCAGTTTGTTGTGGTCAAGGAATCACAGTACAAACTCCCATCTTAATTAAGAACAAAGAATCTATTGAGTGCACACCACAGGACTGATTATTGATCAAGGACACAGTTTAGCCTTAGGAGCTAAGACTGCAAACTGAATGTTTCCCTGGGCAAGTTTATAAAGGCAAAACCCACAATTAACTCATATGCAGGTATAGAAAGGGTTGTAGGCTGGTCTGCTCTTACTCAAGCTATTTGACAGTTTAGATATAGCTGTTCAAATTGACCCTTAATTTGATTGGTCTTAAGTGGAGCCTGTGGTTGTGGAATTTCCTAAGAATAACAAACCACATAACAGGATATGTGGAAAACTCGACCCTACTCTGAGTCAAACTATTTTCTGTGTCAGCAGTAATATGAAATGGTTGGCAGGCATGGAACAAAATGACTACAGCTATGCTAGGGGAGCACGCCTCAACAGCATGTATAGGACTGGCCTCAAACACATCTAACCAGCCTGATTAGTCAGTTGGAAGTGTGCTTTTCCATGCTGATGGAAAGAAATGCTTGCCGGGCTTCAGTGTCTGGTCAGAAGGAGTCCAAAGAAGCTAGAGATTGGCCATCTTCCTCATTTATCAGTAGCCTCTATCTCTGTCTTGTTACAGGATATTTGAACCTGTTTCTAGTTAGGCATGGCTCAGCCCTTAGCACACACCTTTAATCCTTCTGTCTGAAATACAGACACACCCATAGTGCTTGCCTTTCATTCTGAACAATGAAGATTTAGTTAATTTGTAGAAGAAAGCAGTCATGTTTGAAAGAGATGTCTAATTGAATGACAGACAAAGTGATGAATCAGAGAAAGATTTGACAGAATAAGATATATCTAACTCTCAGGAGAAGAGAGAGGGAAGGGAAGCTACTTAAGGGAGAGGCAGACAGCACAGGAGGAAGAGAGCATAGTACAGGAGCACAGGAGAATTCTTGGGGAGCAGCACAGGAGAGTTGAGAGGGAGAGTGGAGCAGTACAGAGAGGGAGGAGAAGACAGTTTTACTGGAGGAGTTTTACAGGGACAGGTTGAAAAGACAACAAGCTAGACACAGGTTAAGAATGTCAAGGAGCCAGAAGCTTAACACACACTGCTAAAGTTAGTATGAGGTCAAGCAGAATCATTCAAGAGAAGCCAAAAGAGAGAGAAGGCAGATTAATAAATCAGCTTGGAGAGGAGTTTGAGCCAGAACACCCAAGTTGAACCAGCCAGTCATAGCTCAGAAAGAACTAAAAAGGGTGAGCTTACTCACCAGTAAGTCTCAGAGGCTGAAAACACTCTAGGCCTAGGTCAGATTGTATGGAGATTAGAAGCTTCCAGGACTCAGCCTAGGTTAGCAGCCTGAGACAATAAGGCTCCAAGATGACAATTACTGCAGGAGAATAAAAGTTACTTTTGCACTGTCTTTCTGCCTGGTAGGGTTCTGTCCAACTCCCAGCTCCTCACAAGACTGACTAGCAGGTAGAACGCAGGCAAGACCTCATGCTAGAAGCATGAATACAAGGTTTGTGGTTGCTAAGTTGACCACATGCTTTTTAAGGTTTGCTAATTAGCACATTAATTTCAGAATTTTTTATTGGTTAAGTTGAACATTTAATTAGTTAGCTCTAATTGTTAATGTTAAGTATTTTTAAGATATGCATGTTGGCCAAATATTTTAGAAACACTTATGCATGCATATGGCATAAAACAGCCTTGCAACCTAGACCTTCAGGAGCTTTACACTCTAAATGATCCTGTGTCTAATGATAATAGTGGAGATTTCTTGGCCACCAGTGCCCACTTCATATGGAGGATAAAAAACCCAATCTTTTTTGGATTGTGATGTATAAAATTTTCAATAAAAGTAATAGTTTAAATATGCAAAAGATAAAGGATCTTGAATGACATTGCATTTACTAAACAGTTTTTGTTTTTGTCCCTTCTTCCTAAGGAAGTTTGTTTTAATAAGTGTGGCAGAATTTGGTCTGAGGATGGCTGTCCCTGTGACCAGGTTGGGGTTTTAGTATGGTAGTAGTTCATTCTTAGCAAGTGCTGTTATTTTCTAAACAGGGAGTGTGAGTAACTGTTGTAACAGATCAAGTCAGAGGTGTGAGTGGCTTAACACCATGCACGTTTCTCTCACACACGCATCAAGTATGAGTGGCAGCTGTGAGAGAGAGACAGGCTCCTAGCTCTACAGTCATCCTGACATCCAAGGTGTTCGGACATACTTTCAGGATCCTAGTCTTAATAGTCAGTGGTTAGAAAGAGAAGTTAAGTGGGAAGCCTTCAGGCCTTGGCCCAGAAGTGCAAACGTTATCTCCAGATTTTCCCTTGGCCAAAGGTTAGTCAGTTCCATAATCCTACTCAGATATTAGTGAGCTAAAATATAAAATTCCCTGGCAAAGAAAATTCCTCTTACACTTCTCCAAGAGCAAGGATACTTATAGAAGAGAGTAAAAACTTTGTTGAATAGATTGGCTCTCCACTAGTGAACTTGAGAATAGATAGATTCTCTGCTACTAAACCTGAGAATAGGCTCTCCACTACTGACTTGAGTTTAGATAGGTTCTCTGCTACTGAACTTGAGAAATATTTAAAATCAGCTTCTTTACATCAGTTCTCCAAATTGCCCTTAGAAACATTTTTTTTGGTCATTTACCAAAAACATAACATTTTAGAAGCAAGAGTCTGTTTTATTCCTTTTTAAGATAATGAAATATTACTATCTGAGGCATAGTTCACATGATGTGCACTGAGTTGGAGATGTAGCAACTGAAAAAATTAGTTCCCCATGCTGTCAATTATAGTTACTAGTCACAAAGGGATCATCCAAAGGAATTTAGATAATTCTAACAACAAATTTATGCTTTACATTTACAGTCCTATACATATAGTATAGGATATATATATATATATATATATATATATATATATATATATATATATATATATATATATATCACATTTATATATCATTCAGCTTCCCACACACATAGAAATCTGCTTGACCTTTGTAATACATATAATAGTTCAAATTTAATAAGTTACAAGAGAATTGTTGCCTCTTGTAAAAGACATAAAAACCAAACAAGAAAGAGATGATAGCATTAAGCTTGACATTTGACATTTGGGAGTTCAGTAAAGGGATTTTAGAAAGCTCTGGGACAAAATTAAGTACACCAAGGTAAGGAGAGATACCTTGAGGTCAGGACCGGTGAGGACTTGCAGCCTGAAGGTTTGGAGAAGAACAGAGCAGTTGGAAGATGACAGAGAGAGTTGTCAACACCCAGGAGGCTACCACCTGAAGTCAGGTGTTAGTTGACACATCCCTACTGGCTTCACCTGTTTCCTGTCCCCACAGGTAAGCAGTAATGAATAGAAGGGTAATCATATGGTCTATAGCCGGACTGTGTTGTGGTAAATATTATTGTGGTAAATATTTATACCCTACCTTAGATCATTTAGTTCCCAACTAAAATACAGAAAACCTTTACGTTTATAATAAGTCTTAAAGCATTAGAGCTGGGCAAATATCAACCATTAAAGCTGTTTTACATACTTCTCTGTCAATAATCCTGAGCTATCACTTGTAAGTTCTGCCTGGTCTGCTCCTACTCCAATAGGTTGTCCCTCATGGCCATGTTCTCATGATCCAGATACACCAAAGCCCTTCTTCCTCCTTCCTCCTCATGTTCTCTGCCTCAGACATTAAGCCTGGGAACCGAAGCCCTGACTACCTTCTTCTGCCCAACTATAGACTATAGTCATCTTTATTTAACCAATAGTTTTAAATTAAGGAGCAAGGTTTGCACAAATGAAATTCACTCATCTTGAGGCAACTAGATTTTGGGATACAGGACTTAGCATTACAGTACACAGTCACAGAGCCAACCTCAACAAGACTGGCTTTAAATTCTTATTTTGCAAACTTAGAAATCTCTTTTCTGCTTCAATTTTCCCATCTGAAAATAGAAACTTACCTTTGATAAAAGCCTAAGTGATTTCCTATAGGTAAACTCTTAGTGAAATGTCAGACACATGGAATGCACCTTGTATATGTTTTCTTGTGCTTCTTGCAGCTTAATTTTCTTGATAGAGGTATAATCATACCATAAGTCATGCCTTGGATTTCAAGTCTGTGGAAATAAAAATTGCTACATGAAAATCAATCTGGAAGACAGTTACAATGCCATTAGTTTCTTTAAAAACTAGCAAGGTCACCGTCTTTTCATGCCAATTCTAAGCACTAGAAAAATTTTAAAAATTGGGTTTGCCTCATTTGATCTTAATAACAATTAGAAGGCACGAGGTGCACGCTATTCCGTATTCATTTCTTAGTGAAGTGGGCCCTTCAGTTAAGTTTGGCAAATAAGTCCTCAGAGTAAGTGCACACTATAAAAGGTGACGTTTGACAAGGCATGCTTACTGACATGGAAATGTATAAATTCATCCTGTGGGGAAAGAAGGTATCAAATTTAAAGGGGAAGAATCACTTTGATATAAAAATAGCACCTCTACATGTACACACATATATCATGATGTGATGTCCAGATAAAAGCATATATTTAATATCTCATACATTCATACATTTTCACGGAAAAATTTAGAAAAATGATCAGTGTGAACAGTGAACATATGTATAAATATGCATGTGTGTGAAATTTTATAAAGTTGGATTTCCCCTAAGGAAATGTTTCGGAAATTGCTGTTTTTCCTGAAATGAAATTTCAAGTCATGCTAAATGTTCTTTTATTATTATTATTTTTTTGGAGTATGTTTATTGAAGGTGCGGTAAGGTGTGGGGGTAAGGGGCCCATACTGAGGCATCCTTTCTCCCTGAGGTACCAGCCACATGAGGGTATAGTATAGAATAGAGCTTGTTCAGGACATAGGGAGGGGGAGTTAAGAGGGTAGTAGAGACAGAGAAAGGGAGAGAAAGAGAGAGAGAGTGGGAGAGAGAGAGAGAGAGAGAGAGAGAGAGAGAGAGAGAAAGGAGGACTTGGAGAGAAAGGGAGGAGGGGAATACTAAATGTTCTTAATTAATTAGAGTTTGAATATTTAATAATATATGTATTATTTTTATAAAAATAATATAACTTAAATATACCAATAACTCCCTAAAGACTACAAAATCCTTAATGAATATTGCAACATAACCAGGACTAACAAGCTAAAGGGGAAGAATCCTGGCACAGGTATCACATATTCCCTCAGGGATTCAATCTTTGAAGTATCAGTAACCGGGTAGTGGACGTTGTGGTAGATGACAAATAAAATGTTGAGCAAAGCAGAGCAGTGTCTGATAGTCCTGACGCACGCACACAAAGCTTTGGTGAGCCATCTCCAGGACCTAATGGAATCTCATGCTCCATTTGCCTGTGTGCCCTCTGAGTGTGTGTGGTCAGGGGAGGCAGTGGGAGGAACAGAATGGTAAGGAAAGCCATCACACAAAACAACTCACTGTTCTTGGGGTTGGCTGCCGTGCCCAGGCAGAGCCTGTGACAAGTTCCTAGATGGACCAGGTAAGGAACCCAAAAGCCCTGAGTGGATTACCATGTCCTTCTCGGAGGTCTGGTTCTAGAAATCTCTCAATATATCACTTTTATAATTTTCATTCATGAGGAATGCCATACATCTGTAGTGGCTTCTATGTGAGTGTGTGCTTGTGCACATACACATAACTACGAACGAAGACCATTTACTTGCTATATGACATGTGATCCTCCCTGCCCCCAGGGAACATTGCTCAATATTGATCCCTGAGGGCAAACGGAGCCAAGATGATGAACGTGGGATATGGAAGTCCTGTGAGTACCTACAGTAAGGATGACACTGGACCAGCTGCAGAGAGACAGATAACTTACTTGGGGTGATTAAAGGATTATATAATTTTGAGGAGTGGGGTAGGGGGGTGAGGGTAGGGTAGGAATATTCAGGATAGGCAGAGGTCATTGGTTTAAGATATCAAGATGCCTCATTAGCATAGGGAGTCATTCCAGGAATCTCAGACACTAGCTGAAACGGTTCTTCTCCGAAGAAAGTAAGTTGTCCCTGTAATCTTAACTAAAGCTTTGCCACCTTCCGTAGCTATGTGACATTCCATAGGTAGGTGTGTCAGGAGGTTAAGGCCAGAGAAGGGGAAGCCCTGCTAATAAAGGGAGTCCTTCATTTTGGGCCAGGCCCAGAAGGCTATCTGGACAAAGACAATGGTAGAGTTTGGCCTTAGTAGGGCAGCACTTACACGTACTAATGAAAATGAGCAAGCATATTTCCAAAACAGGGAAACCTAATGTGGTCAAGAGAGTCTGGAAACATGTTCTTGAGCTTAGAGTGAGAGACGGTCTGGGCACTGGGAATATGGGGAAAGGCTCATTGCTATGTAAAGACCATGTTTATTTAAATCTCGTTCCTTGAAATAACAACAGGCCTGATGAGGTTCTCTTAGGTAGCAGGAACTTCTCTCAATTACTCTTGACTTTAGTTTCTGTTTCTAAAGCTGGTGTGAATGCTTTGTTAAAAGCAAGACATCATATAATCTCTGATGAAAATTGCTGTTGCTAAATAAGATTGTTCAGTATTACAGCCTTCTCTCCCTACCAAAGCCTCCAGAAATATTTATTTCTAAATGCCCAACTTCCAAATAACACAATATTTTAATTAGGTATATATATATACACATATACATATCCTCAAAGAGTGTTGGAGGCTTCGTATCGAGGACCATTCATAGTGCCCATCTGTAGCCCCAGGGTAAGGTTCTGTAGACCCTCAGCATCAGCATGACTGTGGGAATTATGCTTGCACACAGAAACCTCCAGGGACACACTCAGACCCAAGCCACAGCACCAAACAGAGCTTTACTGTGCCATCAAATGAAGGTTTTCTCTTCTGTTCTCCCCTCTCCTTTTCCAAGTAGAGAAGTACATATTATACAGAATGGATGGTCTTAATAATATAAAGGGTTTATAAACTGAGTACATAAAGCTAGAGCCCTGAGCTCTATGTAACACGCAGCAGAAGGTTTTAGACAGAAAAAGTGACTGATCTTTCACAGAGACCTTCCACAGTCTCCTTCTGGTATCTCACTTGCTGTCTCCTCAGGGCAAGTAGAACCCACACATTGACTTTAGAGTTTAACTTTGTTTATACAGCTTTATTTGTTGTAAGCCATTAGGAACATTCACAAAAGGAGAGGCAGCATTTTGGTTATAGTCCCAGGACAGATGGCCAGATTTTCTTGGAGAAGTGGGCTAAAATTAGGAGTAGGATATTTTTGTGTTCCAGAATAAACCTAGTGGCCAGACCCTGTATGTGATGCGCCCATTGCTATACTGTGACCTAAGTTCTCCTTCAGCTGCTAACCAGAAAGCAGCCACTTGCCACCTTGCTGCCAGTCAGTAGACAGAGGGCAATCATCAGGGCAGCTGCTGTCAGCCCCGTAGACCTTAATTAAGCAATTGTTAACAGGCACACCACAGAGAGCAGGCACCTTCCCTTCCTTCTGTAAACACAATGAATTCAGAGTGCTAAGGTTTTCACTCTCTTCTACCAAGACCTGGCATGAAATATTTACTTTAAGCAAATGTGGTATTGTTCTAGAGGATGAAGTTAGAATTTTAATTAGTGCCAGTCAACTAGAATTTTTAACTAAACAGTCAGACCTGGATCTAGTAGAGTAGGTCAATCTGCCAGTCTTTCTCAGGTCATGAAATTTGGGCCAGATTGAGAGGGTTAGGGGTAAAGGTGCTTGCCATCAAACCTGACGACCTCAGTTGTTGTTTCTTCTCCTCCTCCTTCTCCTCCTCCTCCTCCTCTCTCTGTTTCTCCCTGTCTCTCTCTGTCTCTGTCTCTCTCTTACACACACACACACACACACACACACACACACACACACACACGCGCGCGCGCGCACTAAATAAATGTTAAAAAAACTTAAGTGAGAACCTTACTAAAATCTCACACTTTATTGAGGATTTAAATATATAGAGTCCCTTTATTTTGCTTTTGATCACTGAGAAGTGTAATTTGAACAGCTATTATCTAACAACCCACATGTTTTCAGCAGATGCCTGCCTAGTATCCCCTGTGCTGACTTCCTGGTCTTCATATGATCCGAGCTGATCCCGTCAGCGAGACATGAGCTATCCCTGATTCTGACTGAACGCTGCTGATGAGGCCCACAGTGTGACTTCCTGATTAGGGCCACAGACTCCCCTGAGAGTCACTTAAACTAATTCATGAGCAATACCACAGTGTCTGGACTGAAGTTTTCAATTACAACACTCATAACACCCCTGTGATTACCAGCCGACATTACTTGCTAGAAACCCCACTGAGATCATCCATATTTTTTTGGTATAGCCTATCAACTGGGCAGCAAGAACCATACATAGAATGAAAAGAGATATGTTGTAAGTGCCCCATTTAAAGCAATAACATTACTTCAAACTGAACTAAAATGGCCTTGGCGCTTTGTATTAGTGTTGGCGCTCATTCATATGCTGCCAGCATAAAATTTTGGCATGTGAAAGGCTCTAAAATTCAATATACCCAAGCACAGCATATATACTTATCTGCTTAATTTGATTAATAGTGCTTCAGAGAGCATACTTGACATTTATCTGTGAAATATGAACCCTTTGGGAATTATTTTCTACTCAGCAATACCTATAAATTCATATTAATGTTCTCTTCCAAAACTAAAATTTCCCAATAAGTGAATCATGTCACTTTTGGCCACTTTTAAGAAATGAGGATAGAGGATGCTTTTATGCAATGATTCAGCAAAGCCAGAGGAAATGCCCATTTCTATGTCATAGATAAATGACTTCTATCAGCCAAAGGCAATATGGCAGATGACTGTGTTTTTACCTCCCAGCGACAACTATGTTTAAGGTCTCTTCCAAAATAAGAAAATAAATTGAATTTATTTTGTTACATTTATTATGAAATGTGACAGGACACTCATTCCGTTTGAATACTGCAAAATTTTCTGTCTCTCTCTTTCTCTTAACAGGGCCTCACTATTAGTAACCCTGGCCGGCCTGGAGCTCCCCATAGATCAAAGTGTGCTTTAGCTTGCAATCATCATGCTATTTCTACCCCCCAATGGAGTTAAGCAGGGGCTACCATTCCCAGAACACAAAAGTTGTCGTATTTAGTGACTCCATGTGACTCCGTCTTAAAAGAGGCATGCAGATTTCACCTCTCCATGAATGAATCCTGCTGTGTAAGCCTACTAAGAGAGCATAATTATAATTGTAGACATTACTCAGACTGTCTGCTTTGTCCCTGGCAGGGAAAAACAACAAACCATTATGTGAGATTCTGCGAGATTCTGCTGAGTGAGTTTACACGAGGGTGGATGGAGGTCGAAGAGAGGATGGGCTAGTAGGGTTGCCAGGTAAAAATAAGGGATTCACTGGGCGGTGGTGGCGCACACCTTTAATTCCAGCACTTGGGAGGCAGAGGCAGGCGGATTTCTGAGTTTGAGGCTAGCCTGGTCTACAAAGTGAGTTCCAGGACAGCCAGGGCTACACAGAGAAACTCTGTCCCGAAAAAAGCAAAAAAAACAAAACAAAACAAAAAACCCAAAAAACCCCCCAAATAAGGAATCCTTAGGGGGGGTTGTTGTTTTTTTTCAATCTTAGGTAAAAAAGAAATGATTTTCTTTGTTTTATATTAAGTATATTTCATAATGCCTGCCTATGAATATTAAAATAAATGACCCAATTTATGTGGAATTCAGTTTAAACTACACATCCTTTATTTTTGGTCATAAAATGTGACAACTAGGTTGGAGCTGAGGAACATGGGAAGTTTGCATTTCAGTTGAATGTGAGCTGTGAATGATGTCTTTTAAAAGTAGTGATTCTCAGGGAACACTCCCTTAAGAAATAATTTTGAACAGAGATTTAAAGCCTCTAAAACTACACAACAACAACAACAACAACAACAACACAACAACAACAAAACCCTATCCAGGTCTTTCCAGGTCTTTATTTATGTATCTAAGATAGGCAAGCTTCAGTTATTTGGAGGAATGACTCAGGGCAATTAGAAGGGGGCTGGAGGTGGAGGAATGCTAGTAATTTGTAGACTGCCTGATGATTTGTGTTCAAGGAGGCTCTACGTTAGTAAGTCATACTGACCTTTAAAACAGGACAGAGTTGAGTCCAGCTGCAAAGACCCTGATGAGAGTGAGGGCATTGTTAACTCTTTAACACTGTGCATGAACACCATAGCAATAATCCTGTTGTCAACATGAAAATACCTGACACATGCAAAGATACAACAAACAGAAGCACTTCTTTTGTAGCTTTTCAAGCCATAGCACTTCATAATAAGGTGGGTATTTATGTCCTTTAAAAATACTTAAGTTCTATTAAGAAAACATTCATTTCTTAGATAAATTAAACTGAGAAACAGGAATAATAGGAATAAGGAAGGCAGTTTTTTTTTCTAAAGGGAGGGAAGATTTTTTTGCTTGTATGTCCTCCCTGCCCACATTAAAAATTTTTACTTTGTTTTGTGGGCCATAAAATTTTTCACCTAACCTATTTTGAAATATATTTCAGTACCCCCCCCCCTTTTTAAAATCTGTTCATTGGTTTATGAACATCTAGGTTGATTACTGTCTGTTGTAAATTGAGTAGCAATGAACATAAATGAGAACGTGCTTCTGGAGTGGATATGGAGTCCTTTGGGCATATGCCTAAGAGTAGTATGGTCAGGTCACATGACTGGCCTGGTACTAGAATTTAAGGGACCACCATACTGATATCCACAGAGGCTTTGCAATGGTTTGAATATGCTCAGCCCAGGGAGTGGCAGGACTAGAAGGTGTCACCCTGTTGGAGTAGGTGTGTCACTGTGGGTGTGGGCTTTAAGATCCTCAGCTGCCTGCAAGCCCGTCTTCCATTAGCAGCCTTCAGATGTAGATGTAGAACTCTCAGCTCTGCCTGCACTATTCCTGCCTAGATGCTGCCATGTTCCTTCCTGCCTTGATGATAATGGACTGAACCTCTGAACCTGTAAGCCAGCCCCAATTAAATGTCCTTATAAGAATTGCCTTGGTCATGGCATCTGTTCACAGCAGTAAAACCCTAACTCAGACAGGTTTGTATTCCCACCAAAAGCAACTACGTGTTCTCTACCACCCCACCCCCACCCCCCAGGTAACATTCGTTGCTCTGTTATGTTGTTAGAATTCTGACTGGGGTAAGATGAAATCTCAAAATGTATTTAATTTCCATTTCCCTGATAGTGCCAGATTTTGGACACTTGGAAAGATATTTCTTAGTGACTTTTATTTTTTCTCTATTAATACTAGGGAGGATTTGTTTTCTCAGCATTTATGGTCTTTTTTTTTTTTTTTTTTTTTTTTTTTTTTTTTTTTTTTTTTTTTTTTTTTTTTTTTTTTTTTTTTTTTTTTTTTTTTTTTTTTTTTTTTTTTTTTTTTTTTTTGCTGTTGTTGATGTTTTGTTTCTTTTATATTCTAGAAACTAATCGTCTGTCATATATATAGTTAGAAAATATTTTTTCCCCATTCTGTAATCTGCCCTTTCACTCTATTGATAGTTTCTCTCAGAACAATAGAGACTATTGTCATCGCTCTGGGTGACAGGTCAAGACAGTGTAGCTTAGATTACTACACACTTGGGTCATATGGACAGAGAGAAGCCAGGCTGGTACTGTCCCTGAAGTTTGTTCTCTTCTGGTTTATTTTCATAGTGCCAGAAGATGCTTCACAGGCTATCGGCAGAGAAGTCATTAACAGTAGTATCCAGTTGTGAACCTGCAAGCTGTAATAACAACTGGCCTGGCTAATCATGCCCGTTGGTGTAAAAAGATCATGAATGTTACAGAGTAATCAATCACTTCCTGATTGGATTCAAGGTCCATTTCACAGGATGGAACCTGACTATCAACAAGTAATCAGGAAGGTCGTTTGCCCTCTTGGACAGCCTACAATTATTTTGCGAAATAGGCATAGTTTCAAACTTTCTTCTAAGTACTCTATAAGTACCAATCGGTATAGCTTTCAACCCTCACAAGAGAATGAAATAGAATTTTGGAATGGATAGTGGTTAAAACAGAGACTCAGATTTGGCCAAAGTACAAAGAATAAGCGATTCTGGCGAGCTCAGCTATAAACGAGATATCTATACCAGACATATCATGCTTTTCACCTCCAAGGCTCAAGGAACATTATGCTGCAAGAATGACAGAAATATTATAAGAGCCAGAAGTTGGGGAAGATTGCTGGGAAACTGTCTTCTGGACAGGACAAGGCAGTTCACACACAACCTCAACAGCTGTGGTTGTGTGCCGAAGACCTGCCCAAGATCAACCAGTGAACACTCTAGAATTCATGGGCAAGAAGTTCAAGAAGTCACACCCTTAGCCGAAGAACTGTACGCATTGGAAGACTGTGTTATGGAGCTTGTTATACTTGGGAAAAGACTGCAGACTCAATCCAATTAAAAGGTTTATTGATTAATTGCTAGCAGAACAAACAGTCTCAGAGCCAAACTTGAGGTTGATGTGAAGGGTTAGAGGGTGTAATGGGAGAAAACCACAACAAGACCTTCGACATCTGTGCAAGCAAGTAAAAACTGTCCTGTTCTGACAAGTTAAGTGGCTAAGACAACTCAAAACAATCTTTGAGTAATCAACTTCTAGAAGCAAGAAAAGCAGTTCATCATATTATAACAAGTTGATAGTCACGGCTTTACATTTTGGAGTGGGTGGGTAGGGTAACTGAGTTAGGTTATGAGAACTTATAGGGACTGGAATCAGAGACAAATGGCTGGTGGGTACCAAAACAAATGCCTAGCATAGATTAGATCTTCTCTTTGCTATAACATTTTCCCACTGGCTCTAGATCATATGAGTCAAATCATTGATTCACATTTAAGTAGGGGTAAAATTTGATATTTTAATTAAGCCACTCAATCAAGTCCCAGCCCACATCTTGAGTAACCCTTTTTATAACTGTCTGATATTAACAGGTATTTCTAGTACTTAGAGGTCAACATGGAGCTTAGTATGCTAATAAGCACTATAAACAGTGATTGTTTCTTTAGACAGTTGTAGGGAAATGTATTCTTTGAGAGGAACTGGTTTCCTTGTAACCTAACATCACAGACTGTTGCTAATGATCAGGGGAGATGTTGTTTCTCCTGTAACTGCTTCTCAACAGAATTAGGATGCTGTTGTCTGGCCCATGAAGACTGGAATACTGGACAAAGCCTGGGAGAACTTAGGGTACATCTGGCTTGCTGTCCAGGTTCCCTTGGACCACCTGAGGCTAGCGAAGTATAGGTAGCTTTGGAGCAGTCTGGAACGCTGGTCCAAAGCTGGGGCTCAAGATGGTAGGACTTAAATATATTTTTACTTATTCTTTGAGAATTACATGCTTGCAAACACTGTTAAGGAGGATGACAGGAACTGGGAAAATACACAGGCAGTCAAAATAAAGTCATGCCACAAACAGCTACACAGCCAACAAATGAAATGGATTTTCTAAAGCACCTGGTTTACATCGACTTCAAGTTCAGGGCTTGCTAGTTTTGAAGGACCAGCTGAGGCTACTGTCTTTGGAGCAGTTTGCTTTAGTTGATTGGAAATCTGCTGGGGCAAATATATAGACTAGGAACAAAAGTTAGTTTAAGAACTTAAAAGGAGGGGCCTGGCGAGATGGCTCAGCGGATAAGAGCACTTATCTGCTCTTCTGAAGGTCCTGAGTTCAAATTGCGACAACCACTTGTAACAAGATCTGATGCCCCCTTCTGGTGCCTCTGAAGAGAGCTATAGTGTACTTATGTATAATAATAAATACATCTTTAAAAAAGAACTTAAAAGGAAATTTTACATTTGGAACTTTTAGGCTCATTGTCCTGATGGGGGAGGGGAAGAGTGAGTGAGAGAGAGAAAGAAAGAGAGAGAGAGAAAAGAAGAAGAAGAAGAAGAAGAAGAAGAAGAAGAAGAAGAAGAAGAAGAAGAAGAAGAAGAAGAAGAAGAAGAAGAAGAAGAAGAAGAAGAAGAAGAAGAAGATCCCATCCTCGGGGATAGGCATTTGGGGAAACTTAAGCTGTTACGCTGTACTTATCTGGAGTCCATTTGACCTGTGAGAGGTTAATCCAAATCTTATGACTCCCCTGATTCCCTGAATTTTACATGAACAACAAAGTTTAACAGTTTAAAACAAAGATAAACTGTTTATAATCTGTACTAAAATCCACATTTCCAAAAAAAATCATCTAACAGGTATCTGTAAGAAGGTAGAATAGACTCATAACATCAAGTCATAGCACAAGCTATGGCTTTAGGTTAAAAAGTATGAACATTTTTCAGTTTTCATGTATGACTAGAAGACAACCAAAGGAAATTTAAAGTCTTGAGCTTGTGACTGAATAGGAAGCAGTCTGTGCTCTACCCCCTTTGTGTTTTCCGCTATTGTTGCTGGCTTTGGGTTTTGTTGGTTTTGTTGGTTTGCTTGCTTGCTTCTGTTACTAAGTTGCCTCTTTCCACAAAAGAAGGATCTATGAATACATGATACTGTCCAAAAATGAAAGTGTAGCACCATCAACCTAGGCCAGAGAGGATGTAACCAGAGCTCAAGGCAGCTGGAAATTCCATGCCCAGAAATGATGACAATTTGCCCCCTAACATTAAGGGAAGAAGCTCCGGTGTTGCATCTCAACTCTCACAAGCTTGCTCACATTGTAGCTAGCTATACTCATCCTATGAGGGAGCGCTTCAATAACAATGTATCAGATTCCGGACAAAAGAAATGCTTTAAAAATAATCATTACAATGGAATTAAGATAATAAAATATTTAAAATGTATTATAATAATAGTAAGGATGTGCCATGATACTTAAATTTATTTTTATTTATTTATTTATTGAGAATTACATGCTTGTATACGATGTAAAGGAGGATGACAGGAACTGAGAAAATACAGAGGCGGTCAAAATGAAGCCATGCCAATGAGCAGCTACAGAGCCAACGAATAAAATGGATTTTCTAAATTTGGAGGAAATTGTGTTATGATTTGTAAAAGTCGGTTTTTTTTGGAAGTGTTCCTGAAACCATCCAGTATTTCCACCAGAGGGCAGTAATGCTCTCTCCTATGTCTTTGCAGATGATGAATACTCAGTAGGATGGGCAGTAAGGGACTGGGTTGTCTAATCTGTAGACAGTAGGTAACAGTAATAACAAGCTAACTTATCAGCAAAGCAACAGCATTAATTATAAGATAACTTACCAGCATTTAATAAACAGTGTTTAAATGATGCATATTGTCTTACTGAATATTTGCAATTTTTAAAGTATAGAGTTGATGAAGTACTGTACTGGCTGGTTTTGTGTGTCAACTTGACACAGGCTGGAGTTATCACAGAGAAAGGAGCCTCCCCTGAGGAAATGCCTCCATGAGATCTAGCTGTGGGGCATTTTCTCAATTAGTGATCAAGGGGGGGAGGGCCCCTTGTGGGTGGTGCCATCCCTGGGCTGGTAGTCTTGGGTTCTATAAGAAAGCAAGTGAAGCAAGCCAGTAAGTAACATCCCTCCATGGCTTCTTCATCAGCTCCTGCTTCCTGACCTGCTTGAGTTCCAGTCCTGACTTCCTTTGGTGATGAACAGCAATGTGGAAGGTTAAGCGGATTAAACTCTTTCCTCCCCAACTTGCTTCTTGGTCATGATGTTTGTGCAGGAATAGAAACCCCGACCAAGAGAGGTACCAACCAGCAAAACAAATATACACATCAAAGGCTTTTAAATTAAAAGTACAAAGAGAATAACATAGTTGTTAAAATGTGTGGAATTCAGAGCCAGTGAAGTGGGTCAGTGGGTAAAGGTGCTTGCTACCAATCCTGACGATAACCTGAATTTTGGTCCCTAACACTCACAAGTTGTCCTTTGAGCTACACAATCATGCCATGGTGTGTGTGTGTGTGTGTGTGTGTGTGTGTGTGTGTGTGTGTGT
>LR749535.1:530580-541159 GCA_902729485.2 Mus minutoides
TCCTTCCTTCCTTCCTTCCTTCCTTCCTTCCTTCTCCCTCCCTCCTTCCCTTCTCTCTCTTTCTTTCTTTCTTTCTTTCTTTCTTTCTTTCTTTCTTTCTTTCTTTCTTTCTTTCTCTCATTTGTTCTTTCTTCTCTTCTCTTAAGACAGAACTTCACTATGCAGCCCTGGCTGGCCTGGCGTGTGCTATGCAGACAAGGATGGACCCAGACGCACAAAGATCCATCTGCCTCTGCATCTGAGAACTGGGATTAAAGGATCTTGTCTGGCTGGGACAGTGGTGGTGCAAGCCTTTAATCCCAGCACTTGGGAGGCAGAGGCAGGCGGATTTCTGAGTTTGAGGCCAGCCTGATCTACAGAGTAAGTTCCAGGACAGCCAGAGTGACACAGAGAAACCCTATCTTGAAAAACAAAAACAAAAACAAAAACAAAACCCAAAATAACCAAAAAAAGAAAAAGTTGTCTTCTGACATCCATACATTTCAGTGTATACACACACAATCTATGAAATAAAAATAATCTTTAAAAAAATCTTTCATTACTAGAGGATGTATGTCATTTATCTTCATCCATCACAGTGGCTTTGATGTGCTCTCCTTTCCTACATGAAACAGCCAATTCTTTGCTCCTTAACTTTATGTTAAGAAGCGCCTTCTTCAAGCAGGCCAAGGTACTGACTGTCCACAGATGTTTGATAATGACTTAGTTTTTCAATTTTTCAAGGATGTTTTCAAGTCAAGTCTACAACAATTCTGGAGGCTCTGTCTTGTCTTAGAGTTGTGTGGCTGTTGAGGCAACAGACAAATTTTCAATGGGTGAAACTATAGCTTGAAGAACTGCTGAATTTGTTAAGCCCAACATGGCCTTGGTGGGCACAGAGTGATAAGGTTCCTGCCTCTGGGACAGGGCCCTGGTGTGAGCCTCCCTGAGTGAGTGTTGATGGCTGCTGTGAGCATAAGGCTTGTTTGTGTAATAATGTACATGTTTTCTGGACCCAGTACTATTGGTGGAGGACTCTTTCCTTCCAAGAATGCCCACCCTGTTAGGGTTAATGACTACATGATAATTAGGAGCAGCACACTACTGGAATCAAGGGCGTGGCCACTGAGACCTTCAGGACAGCCCCTAGGGCTGTGGAAAAGAACCCTAAATACATGAGTTCAAAAATATATAATTTCTTACCCATGCAAAAATTAAGGTGGTAATATGAATTATATGAGGGGCTTCATGAATCTGAAGGAACAAAGATGTTTTGTGAGCCAAACAGACAATTGCTGAGGAAGAAGATAAAGCAATTTAGGGAGTGGGAGGGGTGGGAGGACCCACCCAGCTAAGTTTTCTGTTTATGCTTACAAAAGCAGATAGATTCCTGTGTTCAGGGTCAGCCTGGGACTGAGCATGGTTGGGCCCAGGTGTGGTGGAAATGGTGGATTCAGAACGGGGTCCCACCTAGCTAGTTTATCACCCGTGTTTAGCAAAGGCAGACCAGGCTCTGAATTCTTTTCCAGTGTTAAGAAAAAATGTGTATGGCTTGTTGTCTTCTAAGAATCAAGGGCTGAGTCAAGAGATGCTAAGACATAAGATAAATGAAAGGAAACCTGGAGTAAATGACTGGATTTATATGTAAAATAAAAGACTGGATCTGTGTTCTGCAGGAGATGAGCTATCCAGAGAACTTTTTAGGATAAAAAGGAAGAAGTGCTTGGAGAATTTCACACACACACACACACACACACACACACACACACACACACACACACACGCAAGCAAAGCATGGGCAGAGAGATCTCCCAAGAAAAGGAGCACATAAAGATTAGCAGCCTGAAAAAGCTGTGTCAAGCAGAACTCTAGCCATCAGCTTGGACCCATGATGTGACTTTTCCCTGATCCCAGACACCCCTTTCTCAGAACCACTCTCCCAGCCAAGGCTGGTCCTTAGCATCAATTTGTCTTGCATATTCTGTCTGAGCTGAGCATTATCCTCCAGGTAAGGCAATGGAAGATGGCCTGATGCTCCTGGATGCTCTTTTAAGAGAGGAGCTAGCTCCCGGGACCACATCCTTTCCTGCTGCTCTCTTGCTATTTGTGGGGTTTTCCCCTTTCTTTCTGTTCTCATCTTACTGCATCTTTTCCCCACTAACTTCTCCTTAACCTTTTCTTATCAATACATGCTCCTAAAATAATGGATAACGGCATATAATCAAAGAAATGGCAGAAATGGAATGACTCAATTGATATAATCCCTATGTGATGGTTTGTATATGCTTGGGCACTGTTAGGAGGTGTGGCCCTTTTGGAGTAGGTGTGTCTTTGTGGTCATGGACTTTAATACCTTCATTTTAGCTATCTGGAAGTCAGTACTCTGCTAACAGCCTTCAGATGAATATGTAGAACTCTCAACTTCTCCTGCACCATGCCTGTCTGGATGCTGCCCTGCTCCCACCTTGATGATAATGGACTGAACCTCTGAACCTGTAAGCCAGCCCCAATTAAATGTTGTCCTTATAAGAGTTGCCTTGGTCATGGTGTCTGTTCACAGCAGTAAAAACCCTAAGACACCCTACAAGGTCCTTATCTCTCACTTATTTCCTCTTTCAGATCTAGCAGTGTCCAGGGCCGAGAGGGACATCCAGGCAGTGTTTGCCGAGTGACTGCTCCCATGAATAATTTATCTTTGCTTTTAGCACATCACAAGGCTACACACATTGTTTACCCGAATGCGTTTTAACACATGCTGTTAGTACATTTTCTAAAGAAAGGCACAGGTAGAAAAGTTAAAGTTCACATCGATACATCCATTTTTAATGACCTTAGTTCCGTGCTCCGGGTTGGATTTATTAATGGACAGCTTTACTGCATATCCATCCTTTGCTCTATCACTGAAGCTCGCCTCCCTTTGCTCTATCACTGAAGCTCGCCTCCCTTTGCTCTATCACTGAAGCTCGCCTCCCTTTGCTCTATCACTGAAGCTCGCCTCCCTTTGCTCTATCACTGAAGCTCGCCTCCCTTTGCTCTATCACTGAAGCTCGCCTCCCTTTGCTCTATCACTGAAGCTCGCCTCCCTTTGCTCTATCACTGAAGCTTGCCTTCCTTTGCTCTATCACTGAAGCTTGCCTCCCTTTGCTCTATCACTGAAGCTTGCTTCCCTTTGCTCTATCACTGAAGCACATCCTTTGCTCTATCACTGAAGCTCGCCTCCCTTTGCTCTATCACTGAAGCTCGCCTCCGTTGGCCATGCTCATTAGTATCTAGGTTAAGCAATCGTCATGAAATTAACATTTCCACCGAGTGTTTACCTTTCCTAAGGCTGAGGCAATATGGCCACAAACTGGCAGGCTCCAAACAATGGAGCTTGTACTCTCACAGAACTGAAAGTTGTGAGCCTGACTGAAGCCCAGGGCCACACTCTCTCCAACGTGTCAAGTGAAAACTCCTGCCTCTGTCAGAGTTTGCAGTTTTCCGGAGTTCCCAGGCGTGTACGGAACAGCTTCAGCCTCTGCCTCACTGTGTCTCTTCTTATGGTACCAACAATTCAAACCTGACACACATTAAGGAAGGCCTAGAAACATGGCAAATTGTTCAGTGTTTCGGTCAGAAGATGAAATCTGATAAGATGTCAGTTCCTCTCTGTTAGGGACTATGTCTAGGGTAAGTATAAGCTCAATTAAAAACTTAGGAATTTTTATAGACATTGTCAGGGTGAATCTGAATTCTGTGAGGAAAATACAAACATTTTATAAAGTGGCCAAACTCTTTTGAAAGGAATCATTTTCAATCAGTGCCCAATTAAAAATATTCTGTTGCCGTAGTAGTTAAGACACTCTGATTCTGATTTAAACAGAGACAAACAGGTCAACAGAACAAGGCGGTGTCCAAGAGTGAACTTATTATGTTGATTTTTTTTTGCCAAAGATTATTTTAAGATAAATTTTAAACATATTTTAAAAGAAACCATAGACCTAAACCTAAATCCTGAAAATAAAATTACAAGAAGAAAACAATATATATATATACACATGCACATGCACACACACACACACATACACACACACACACACACACACACACACACACACACACACACACATATATATATATATATATATATATATATATATATATATATACATATGTATATATATTCCAAGGTTTTTTAGCATTGACATGGGCAAAAACTAAACTAAGACAACAAACAAAAAAACTGTCATAGATAAAATTGGCCATCATATACTACTTTAGGATTGGAAATAGTAAAACTATTTTGTAAAAACAATTCAGTAATTTCTTAAGAAATTACACGTACTCTTCCACTTTTATCTGGCTATTCTATTTCTACTTGCCCACTGTGGTGAAAGCTTACTCCCACAAAAGACTGATATGCTAGGGTTCACAGCAGTCTCGTATGTAATAGCCCAAACCCAGGAACAAGTACATTGTTCATCAAGGTGAGTGGGTGACCAATTTGTGGCAAGTCTGTAAAAGTGGAAGACCATTCACTATTGATGAACCCGCTATTGTAGATGAAACCGCAAAGAATTTTACAGACTGAGAGAAACCAGGTTAAAAATGGAGTGTGCCATTTTCTGTAGTATTTAAATTAAAAATGAAGTGTTGTTTTAATGGTGAAAGCTGGAATTGATTACAAAAGAGACACAAGAAGCTTTTTGGGGGAGGGACTGGTTTATTATTTTGGTATGGTGATAGTTTAGGTGATCGTAATCCATCCATCAGAGGGCATACTTTAAATACCTGCATGCTATTGTACATGTAAATAAATATATTAAGATACACACATATGGACCTCAATAAAGTGGAAAATTTGGAGAAGGCCTCTGGGTTGAGCACTAAAGTCCTTACCTTTTATTTCTTCAGCAGGCGCCTGCAAAATAAAATTCTGGTTAGGAAAAAAAAATCCTCTAGATCTCCTCCACCAAATCAATTTCAGGCATCAATAAGAGAGTTTGAGGGAAAATTCTAGTCATCAGCTGCAGTTTAATTTGTGATGGGGGAAAGAGAAAGAAAAACAGAACTGGTGGATTTAAGGGGTGGTGAGTGGAGGGCGGAGCTACCAAGGAAAGCAAACAAGACCAAAGTGACGCAAACACTTGGGACAGGGAAGAGCGGCAAGCATCTACACGCTATTTCTCCGGCAGCCACACAGATTCTTTAAGGGAGTGGCTCCAAGTGGATAAAAATGCCACAAGGGAGACCAGTTAGTTACAAGCCCAGGATTCTCCAGGTGAGCCAGCTACGCTCCCTCCTGAAGCTGGGCTCACTGCTCTCCATCGCCCCCTGGCGGCCATCGCCAGAAGACCCGCAGTGACGCCTTGGGTCAGGTGTGCGCAGGAAAGTGGGGGTCGCCCGGCAAGCTGCGGCGGCGCCCCGCGTCTTGCCCACTCCCAGTCGCGCCGCCAGGAATCCATTTACTAAACTCCCCGGTCACCCGGGCTCATCTACTTTACGCTGTCCTGCTTTCAGGTCTTGAGGAGCAGACTTGAGAAGGAGCTAGATTATAAGTTATGACCTCCCGGGCCTCAAGGCAGAAATCCCTGCGGTTTGGCAAGTGCGTTGCAAGGCGCCGGATCTTGCCTTAAGGGGACCCTCGCCTAAAAGTTGCAGAGGGTGGCAGACGCATTGAAACCTCCTCTCTTATAACGCTGCGACTGTCCCAACAGCGTCCACTCCACCCAAGCTTGCCCCATATATTGGCACGCCCCTCTGCACTGGGAGTCAAAGGCTGGAGGCCATCCCTTGCCCCCCCCAACACATCAGTCCAGTAGCCCGAAGTGGGGAGCCTATCAGCGTGGGGCGGGGGACAATCGTCGGCGCCCGGGTCTCTCCCACTAGACGGCGCGGTGTTTGTCCAGGTCACCTACTGTCTCTGCGCCCTACGCCCAGAGCCCCGGAGCTGCAGACCCAGTCACCGCCCGGGGGCTGCCCCAGAGCGGGAGCAGCCCGGAGCGCCACTTGGGAGACCGAGGCGGCTTTGCCAGGACTGGCTCGGTCGCCCGATTCGCGACGAGGTCCGCCTCCTCCCTCCCCTTCCCGCGCCGCCTCCGCCTCCTTCCTCTGCCTCCACCCTCACCCCTTCCCGTAGGTTAGGAGCTCGGCTCCGAGCAGCGCTCAACCCGCCGCAGCTTGGATGTGGGCTCGGGACAAGTGCTCCGCTCCTCCGCTCGAGATGGACAGCCGCTACACCAGCGCCACGGGCATCGGGGACTTGAACCAGCTGAGTGCGACCATCCCCGCCACACGAGTGGAGGTGTCGGTGTCCTGCAGGTGAGGACGCGGCTCTTTTCTTCCTTCCATCCGAGCTTGGTGGCACTTGGCTAGCGCTCCAGGTACCACGAGGCTTGGCGCTGATGAGAAGTTGCATGCTGAGTGGGGACTAGTTGTGGTACCGACTGACGTTACCTCCCCACCCCCCAACCCCCAGCGGGTCAAATGACACAGAACTGGGGACGAGAGTGGTGGGCTTTGGGGCTGAGTCTTTTTTTGTTTTCTTTCTGGAAAATGTTGTGAAAGTTGGCAAAGCTGTGACTCAGCTACAGAAACCCTAGCCGCCGCCCACTTCGCAACCTTTTAAAAATTATTTATTTAATTTTAAGCAACCGCAATCAGGGCCAGAGGTTCAGTGATGACGGGAACCGAAGGGTCAGTCCTGCCAAGAGCGCGCGTGATGCTGCGCACCTTGGCCGGGGACTCCCTCCGCCGGGCGCGTCTGGGAAGCCATGCGGTGGGCTCAGCTCCAGTTCCACAGCTTCCTCCTCCCCACTCACTTCCTGAAACCATCCAGCTTCCTTACCCTCCACCCTTCCGGGACGTTTGCCCTAGGCCTGTAGCGGCTCCAGGTTCAGTCTTCCTGGCAGAGGCTTACCTAAGAATTGGGAAGTCACGACTGATTTTCTGCCCGCCGGTAGACAAACATCAGAATGCTTCCAGCAACTCTCAAGGACTGCCAATTTCAGTCTCCCTTTCCTGATGCTCCCTGGGCCAGATCCTCAGTAAGTTAGGTAGAATAACTGTGCTGCCCCAGTTTTTGGGAATTAGATGGTGGTCTATATTAAGAATACTACATTGCATGTACCCAGGTGCCCACTTCCAGGTTGAATACTTCCTTTCACCGTTCTCATTGGAAATCTTCACTTCTCCCCCTTTCTGCCCCCGTGTTTTTAAATGCCCTCGCATGTTCTTGGCCTTTCTGTAGGAAAGATCGTTGTGACTTTAATAAGCATGGGTGATTTTTGTTGTAAACAAACCCTGAAGTTTAAACGCCTCTAAAACATTGGCTCTCAGCTTTCTTAATGCTGCGACCATTTAATACAGTTCCCCATGCTGTGGTGACTCCTTCAATCTTAAAATTATTTTTGTTGCTACTTCATAGCTTTATTTTTGCTACTGTTACAAATCTTAACGTAAATATCTGTGTTTTCTGATGGTCCTAGGTGACCCCTGTGAAAGGGTTATGTGACTCATAGAGGGGTCGGGACCCACGGGTTGAGCATTCCTGCCCTGAAACTAAAGTTTCTTGGAAATTCAAGTTTTAGCACCCATCCCCCAAATGGCCATGTTCTTTGGTAGGGGAAAACCCTGGGACAACATAGGATTTGCTCCGATTTACCTCAGAATGTGAAAGTTATGATGATGTTCATGACAGCAGACACAAGCCGTGGCGTTATTGCGGTAGCTGCTTTGAATGCTCCACTAGGCTCCTTCCAGTTAGCAGCTGCCTAGCAGACTCCTCTGGTGATTTGCAGGTGCATCTCTTCTCTATGAAGCTGGCTTTAATGTTAGGTGCCTGTTACCTAACACTGTATAACACAGTGGGCAGTGGGTGGTCAGGAATTCCACTATCTCAGCATCTTTTAGAGGTCTATCATTTGTTTGAAATCCTGTAGCATCTGGAGGGCCCTAAACAGACAAGGCACATCAACTCTGAATATCTTGTAGTTCCTTAGGAGTGAGGGGAGAGAGTCCTGGTCTCCTATGCCAACCATGCCAATGTGTAGATATGCTGGGATCCTGAAGTGCACTGGCTTAAACCCGTTTGTTTCAGCTTCCTTCTCCAGCCCCTGGAGACTTTCTTCTATGTGGGTTTACTTTTTGTTACTTTTTTAAAAAGTTTCAAATAGGGAAAAAAAAATTCTGAAAGAGAAAGGAGCACTTAGTATCAAGTATTTCTTCTAAGCTTGTCCAGACCTAGTCTATTATTTGAGTTGTCTAGATTCAGTTGATTGTGTATTTCTTACTAAACTGGATGTATTTTCTACTTTTGGGCACGTGTACTTGACAACTTGACAGCTTCAGGCAAGTTCATTTCATTTCTGTGGTGTTTAGAACTCTTGCCACCTTAGGAGGTAGTATCCTTTGAACTAGGACATCAGCATCCTGGATGCAAATTCTGACCCTGTGACTTACTATTACTACCTGAAAACTGGTTTTTATTATTTCTCTAAGCTTGTTACCATACATGGCAATGCTAGCTAAGAAATAAAAACTGTGCACTGTTATGATACAATGTCTTAAACTGTGTGTTACTGTTGTGATACAAAGTCTTAGGCAGGGTTATTGTGGCTATCATGAAACAGCAGGGCTTGGGAAGGAAAGGGTTTGTTTGTTTGTTTGTTTGTTTGTTTGTTTGGCTTAACAGCACAAGAACTCAAGCAAGGCAGGAACCTGGAGGCCGGAGTTGATGCAGAGGCCATAGAGGAGTGCTGCTTACTGGCTTGCTTCCCATGGCTTGCTCAGCCTCTTTTCTTTCCTACAGAACTTGGGAGTATGAACCCAGGTATGGTATTGAGGGTGCTCAATAGGCTGGTCCCTCCCCCATCAATCACTAATTAAGAAAATATCCTATAGTTGGGTATTATGGCAGCATTATCTCAGTTGAGGTTGCCTCTCTTCAGATAACTCTAGCTGGTGTCAAGTTGACATAAGACTAGCCAGAACATGCAGAGAGTGGCACTTGGAGTTCTGCTAACAGAGTTCTGTAACTACTCTATTTTAACCTTAGTAAGCCAGTTACGGAAAACAGAGCTAGCTGTTCCCAGAGCATGTACTTTCCCTGGATGGTGGTGAGGCGTTCACTTAGCAAGAAGGTACAACTGAGAGTCTCTCAGCCTTGCTGTGGGAAGGCAGGGCAAGCATATTCCCTGCCTAGTTAGTTGTCTGAGAGAACTCTGATTGCTGCCGATGCTTCAAAAACAGCGTATAATGGGACCCCCTTTGATAACCACCTTCCTCTGCTCCCTATAATCAAAAGATCCATCGTCACTTTGGGAAGGAAAGAAAGGTAAAAGTTGAAGCCAGAAGCCAAATATAACTCTTTCTACTGATCAATTATCTGAGCGTCTTTTATATGCACAGGAATTAAACCGTGCTTCATGAGCAGTGCGAAATGCTGTCAGCTCTGAGATCATGAAATGTGACTGGCAGATAAACATTATATAAGATAGCAACCTCGAATAAAACTTAGCAATAAGACCTCTTCAGCTGGTGCTGGGACGGGTCATTGTGGGGCTTAGTACTCAACGTATGTGACAGAAGGATGGAAGATGGAGGGTGGGCTGTAACAGATCCAGGCAGATGCGCATGGATTGGAGAGATGACAGCATCAATTTTAGTGGCTGTGAACTTGTTAGTGATGAAGACCCCATATGGTTACAGTTGCCTGAAGGCAGACTCACAAGTTTTGACTTCTCTTCTACCCATTATCTAGCTCTGTGTGTTTACATTTCTTAATTATTTTGTATATTTTTAAATATTTTAAGTTACCTGATTAACTGAACTTCCCCGAAGCTGAAGTGACATAACTCTAGCTAACCTTCCGATTTCATCCTGAAAACACATGTAAACGGATGCTAACGCTGATGGGAAAAATAATCCGCAGTAATTAATCACTATCCCCAGAGCATTTGTCTCAATACTTGAGTGATTTTTTTTTGTCACAATTTTAGTTATCTTTGTCATTTTCTCTGGGTTATCCAGCCTCTGGTTCCTGGCCCTCCAGGCACTGTCAGGGATGGATTCCCTCTAGTGACGTGGGTCTCCAGCTGGACCAGTCGTTGGTTGGTCACTCCCATAATTTCTGCTCCACTTTTACTCCAACATGTCCTGTAGGCAGGACCAATTGGAGGTCACAGGTTTGGTGGCTGGTTAGGTGTCCCAGACCTTCCACTGGAAACCTTGCCTGGTTCTGAGAAGTTAGTTTATTGATGGTAAGTGAGACAGAGTGCAGTGTGAAGTGCTTCTGGTCTTCCCACGTCAGCTCTCAAATTCAGGATCAAGCTGGATGATCCTTTCAATTACTCCCGGAATGGTAGCTGTGCTGGTTTGAAACACTAACATGGAAGGAAGTTGAAATGTTTTGAGGATGCACACCATGGGAAGCGTCCTAAAAGTTGGGCCTGACCGTAGTCTCCTTGTCTGGAACCAATTCTCCCTCGAATTGTCTGAATGTAGTGTAACAAACCTATGCTTGCCATCTATCAAGACACTTGGAAAATAAATATGGCAACAAAATTTGATCCAGAGATAGAGTTCCAAAGCACACCAGCTGATCATCCTGGGCTGGACCAGT